>VYZR01063253.1:4820-29049 GCA_013400675.1 Oxylabes madagascariensis
CACCAGAAGCATAAGTGATAGAACAGACAGGGCTGGGAATTAGCAGGAAGCATTTCTATCTCAGACCATCCTGAGCTATCAGGGGCTCTGATGACTTAGACTTTCTTGCAGATGAGATAAAAACCAGAGGTCCTAGCATCTGGTGGCCATTAGGAAGCTAAGAGATATTGGAGCTATTAGACATTGAATCCTGGTCATATTCCAAGACAAATAAGTTTATTCAGCCTTCCTAAAAAATTCCTTNACAACAGCAGGCACACCATGAAAAACAATCTTTGTGTCAGAGGTGAGCACTGACATTCCTTGTGTCAGTCACTCATCTGACCTTGGTGCTCACAAAACTACCCCTCTTACCACTCTCCTTTGGTCATAAAAGGACTCAGGTTATTAATAGTTATTCTCCAAGTCACGCCTTGGTTAAATGGATAAATTAGCTCCAAAACTAGATTGGCCAAACATCCTCCTCTCCTTTACTCTTCTTCCAGAGATAAAAAGTGTCAGTGAGAGGTACTGAATAACTAATCCGGATATGATGTCAAATTTACCCTGAAAACTCTTTCCACCTGCTGTTACTGTTCTTTGAGATTCCCAGGAGGTCAAAACTAAGCAATAGCTGTATATAAACATACACCCACACGGATTTTTACTTGAATCAAGTATAATAGCTTTGGATACTCCAATGTTAGTCTGACCCAAGGATTACAGCCCTGATTAATTTCTGTACTTATAAGAGGAGTGTGCAATGTTCTCAGAGTGAAAAACGAGATGTCTTTTCTGGCTGGGGCAGATTTTCCCTCAGTAAATGAAATAATTTGATGTTTTCTAGAAGACTAATGTTTCTGTTGTTGCAAGGCAGAGAAAAGAATGATCCTTTTGGATTGCTGACCATTGATTCAAAAGATTTATGATCTGAGCTATCACATCAACAATCAGCTTAACAATAAAATCCTGTTGGAGAAAGGTTCTTTTTTTATGGTCCCTATTTACACAGCATAAAGCACAGCTGTGCTCTGAGCTCACCAACCTGCCACAGGACTGAGAAAGAACAGTTTTGGGAGCAATGACAATTGTTTCCAAGACTTTCCACAGCCAGATGATTACCATCACCTTCCTACCGCAGTAAGTGATTTTAAATTAAAATCAGTCTTGAAACTCCACTTCTATACCCATGAACAACATTTAGCTCAGGTATTCTCTAGGTTTTTAGAGACAGAGAAGCTGGCATCCTTAACCAGAATGGATATCAGAAGAAGCTGTGTGTACACAGTTTCTTAAACAGCGGCAGCACAATTCTACAGTTGGTGTGATGAGACTGCCCCTTGCTGAGCAATATTTTCCCAGGATTTCTTTAGGTTTCACACGTATCTGGCAGGTTGCAAATCTTTTGAAGTAGGGATTGTATTTCAACTCTGATTTTTCATGTATGGGAGCACACCAGGGTCAGATGTGGTGACCTGAGTTCACAGGTGGGAGCATTACAAGCCTAGATAAACATGTGAGAAAGTTCACAGCTTCACAAAGTTCTGAGTTTCAAAGAAAAAAGTATTCCATGTACACATGGAGATACTTAAATCTCACAGATTTTTAACGAAGCTGATAAAAGTACTATCTGAAGAGTATTCTTGAAAAGTAAAATCTGAAGAAGATTGTATGCTCTGGACTTCTGATAAGTGCTAGGTTTCCTTCCTCTAACCACAAGAAAAACAATTCACAGCTATCTATACTCCCACATTCATCACACAGACAAACCTGCTGTGACAGGCACAAGGCCTCCACTTGCCGTGGGAGAAATGGTATCAGAGCTAAAAATTCAGCTGTGAACTGATCCAAACATTGAGCTCCTAACCTCTCCCCCATGAGAGACAAACAGCAACTTCCCACTGCAGAGCAGGGGCTGCACATTGTACACCCTGACACCCCGCAGACTCCTTTGTGGTACGGAATACATTAATAAGGGCAAAAGGTTCCTTTCCAGCAAAGTTTGTAAATTAAATTCTATAGAAAACCGAACAAAAGGTTACATGAGCGTTCCTTTATCTGGGAGCAGTGAGCTCAGAAGAAAATATTTCATTTCGGATTTTGCCAAGGTGTCCTAACAATGGCAGCTTATATACCACAGGTACTCTGCGAACAAGGCTAAATTAATTAATATCAAGTTTCAGCCAAATGTATGAACTGAGAAAGGTTTCAAATTAGTTTTTTCACTAAATTAATTTCAGCTAAGACCTTTGATAAAAAGCAATGTGGAAAGAGTAGCTGAAAGAAAGAACATACTTTATTTGATTACTTTTAAAGCACATCGGCTTGCAGGGTGGCGCAAACGGGAAATAAAGAATGAATTAAGATGTTACCCAATTTATTTAGTTAGGTAAGTTACCTTAAGATAATAATTGTCCAGCTTATTGGTATTTAACCCAGCTACAGAAATATTCCCTGCCTCACAGTGAAGAACACATCTTGTGCTTGTGGAGTTAGCACCAAGTCGGACATTGAGCCCCCAAAGGACCAGAGCAGGGGCTTGCTGAGGACAGCCAGGAGCAGCTGCCCTCCATCCTCCCTCCACACACTGCACCCACACGCAGGCACAGCCTCCTGCTAGGAAATGGCAACAGCAAACAAGATTCCTGGCACCTGGCAGCCTTCTCTGCTGGACTTTCTCACTCCATTTAACAGCTTTTCTCCTCCCACTCCAGCTCATCCAAAGACACAGCAATTAAAAACATTGTTTAGAAAAGGTTCAATCAATTGCTGTCTTTTAAAAACTGAACTTTGTTCCGAACACTTAACTGTGTCCAATGTGCATCAAACATGACATAACCAAAACAGCAGATCCTGCAGGCCAGAGAGTATGATTTATATTTTCCTTTCTGACTCTGACCTTTCCAAACAGATCTCCATCCAGCTTGTCAGATACCCCAACTCAGACAGGTCCAGGTGCCAATTACTTCCTACAAAGACACAGGAAACCACATAGTTGACAGGTCTGAGATAATCCAGTCTCAGGAAAATCATCTTCTGATTTCCTCTTCTGATTTCCTCAGAAGTGCTTAAGTCAAACATCCAGATGTTACATGACAGGTCCCTACAGGCAAGCACCTGACCTAAAAGCTGTGGGAGAAACACTGACACTTTAAAGACAATTTTGTTTTCTCCTCGTTTCCTCAAATGAGCTTTAGGGATAGAAACTGATACTTTATTTTAGATATTAAAAAAAACCAGCATGTGCTCTGTTAAAACAATAGCTTTCTAAAGCTAATAGAGTTAAGACATTAAATCCTTGGTGCTTTTAAACCCAACCCTCTTGTAATACTTCAAGGAAAAAATGTGGCATCACCTGTATCCCTGTGCAAAATACTACATTACTTTATGTTTTTATTTACACTATGCCTTTATAATTTGAACAAAATAAAGTAATAGTAACTTTGTTCTGTTTCTTTACACAGATGCTTTTTGTTTGGTACAGTCTAATTTTTAAAGTGATACTAATTTCTAGCCAGCCTCATGGCACCTGAGTGGAATATACGTAAAGAAAAGAACAAGATTTAGGTAAAGTCTTCAGTTTTGTGAAATTAAAACTGAAATTCAAACCTGCATTCAGATCAGTTTTTACAATGTATATATTTTATATACTATTATCGTAATTCTCTATTCACACATATTAGAAGAGCTGGTATAGTTATGAGCTGATTAGTTATGAAAATCAAGAAAGAAAAATACTTGCATCCCCTTAGGAACTTAAGGAAAACACAAACAAGCACTCATTAACTCCCCACTAAATTTGCTTCAGTATTACCAACAGTTCTCTGCCTTGAGGCACACCTTCCCCTCTGAGAGCAGCTCCCTCCAGCACAATGCCTTGAAAGAAAGGAAAAATACATGCAATTTTTGATAAACAGGGATAGAAACCACCGGGAACAGTATGATTATTACACAGACAGTTACAAACATGGTATGGGGCATGTAAGAAAGTTACACAAAGCCATTCATCAAGCTATATTGCTAATAGAATCTAGGATTCTTTATGCCACGACCAAGTCCTCATGTTTTATCTACAAAACACTAGTTTCCTGCCCTAACCATAAAATGTCTGATAGAAGTCAATATCCTGCTACAGTTTCTTGATGTCATCACACAGGAATTAGTGATTTCAGGCTTATCAAGAGCAGAGGCTGCAGCGGTTAGAAACTGAGCAAGCACAGTAAATTTCACAACTCTGTCAAATAATTGAATGAATTGTGGTGGTTTCATCTTACAGAGATAATCTGGTTCCAAAGAGAATTTGAATTCCTTTCCCATAGTATTTTATGATGAACTTAATGGAAGCAGTTCAGCGCTTCTGCGCAATTTTTTCGAGATACAAGTTGATACTAGTGTTACTTTGATACAGTGTGAGGTAACATCTAAATAATCAGGTTTAAGATGCCACTGACATTCGATATGTAAGGAAAATCAGGATTACTCATGCCAGACACTAAATAAAATTCCAAAAGAAAGTGAGGCCCCCGGTGACACACTATGTAACGTGCAGACTAAATTCTCAGGGACCTCAATTGAACACAGGAGCCAGAGCACACCTGACAGCAGTGCAAGTGCTTTTCAATCACCTTTACCTTTCTCACAATCACACCCACAGCTTCTAAGGGACTTACAAAACACTTCCACCGCCTACCTAGAAAAGGATCCACCCTCTGAAAATTAAAGAAAACTCAGGACATTCTTCAAAAAGACTAATCCTGCTTTTCACTCTTTAAAACAAAACCACGCAGATAAGGAAGTGGTGTAAATCTGAGATCTGTGAGCTGCTGGGTTGCAGAAAGGCCCCTCTAAACAAGTATGTCGTGGAGCTAGTCTGTACCTGTGTCTCACTGCACATTCCTCTGGAAAAGGAATTTAAGCCTGAAACCTGGTACCCCTCTGCCCTCCTCTGAGTTCATAATACCGGAATGAAGAGGAGGGAAGTAACTTCCTCACTGGAATTTCTTTAATGGAAATTATAAGAGCACGTCTTGATGAAACAGATGCTGGAAGTATTTTGCCTGGTTGTTCACAAAGAATACTTATTGTTATGTATAGAAAACATACAACTACTTCAGGAAAATTTATCTCTGGTAAGTTCAGTGTTACCATATAAGCCAAATAAAATCTGTAGCCAATATCACTGCATAAAGATGCCTGGGCTGACAGTCTTGTGTGCAGAGAAAACTGCAAAACAACCATTCAAAATGTGGACAGTAACTTAGTAAAAAATAAAAACTTCAACTGAACAACAACAACAAAAAAAACCCTTAAAGTTGCCTTTTCATAGCCTTTATTTGCTCCTATCCAAAATTCTTGGTAAACACTTTGGTTTGTGATTTGTATCCTTGAAAGGAGTTGAAAATTTATAGTAGCACTGGAGATCCAACATAATTATTAATTAATTCTACTCTACCACTGACAGACTGTAGTTAAGATTCACTAGCTGGATTTTAATCCTTGCCCCTCCTCTTTGAAAGATGTGCAGAACGTGGCTGGATAGCACAGACCTGAAAGATAAAAACCAAGCAGATTCTTTGGAAACTTCACAGCCTCATGCTTGTCGATGGAAGAAAGTGCAATTGAATGGAGAGCCTTTAAGTAGCCGTAATTACTTTTTACAGTTTTGTGCCTTACTGGTTAGAGGTTGAGCTTTCAAGATCTCCAAAGGCAGGTTGTACAAGTCCCCTGATTTAGAGAGGAGCCTTAGGGCACGCAAAGCACACGGTGCAACAGTTCAAAGAAGCAAAACTCGATGCATGACTTGAGGCAAAGCTTTCTTCACACATCCAGGGCAGTAATACCAGTGCTCAGCCTGGCCCAGTGCAAGACAACACAGCACCGCAACCAGTGATTATGCACTTTAAAGCAAAAACTGCAGCTTGTTTCTTTGTATTACATACGGAAACAGTGTGAAATGAATGAAAAAAATGATCCTGGAGAAGGGTCGGAACAGGTCAAATGTTGTTTTAACTTCAACAGGCACGTTGGGGTCAGCATTCAGCCTGTCCTGCAGCTCTGCACAACGGAGGGTCTGCAAACACAGTTTACCTTCAATGGAAAAGGTTTTACCTTCAATGGAAAACGTGCTCTGCCACATTAGAAGATGTTCTGACTGGTCGTACAGTCTCAGAAGGGCAAAACCTTTCCTTTCACAGGAAAATCCGGTGATTTTCCACAGACCACTGAGGGATGGGAGCCCCTCAGCTCCCAGGGACTCTGCTGGAGGCTCCCAACCCCGCACACGCCCCGGGGCCAAACCTTTCTCCTTTCACATGGAAATTGCTCCACCGAGAGATACAGGTCAAACCACAGTTTGGAGCTCGCTCTAATTATCTAGGCAGATTTTGGTCTAATCCTAACAAGATTATACATTCACAGAGATTAAGGTTGTTAAAAGTACCACAGAGCAAACCATATAATCACTACATTGAAGAGACCATTAGCTATTCTGTTTATGGTCACCAACTCATTTAACTTTAAAACCTCTGTGGTATTCAAAGAAATTTTCTGTATCTGTGGTAAAAGTAGGCTAAGGATTTAGCCTGACATTTACTTCGGTGACAAGAACACATTTGTTACAGGAGTGGTTTGAAAGCTTCTTCTTTTCATCACCATATTAACATATTTTTCTCTACATTTTTCCTACATCTTACACCTTTTCAAATCACAGCAAAAAGCCAAGCATCACACGTAGAAAGAGATTGCACAGGCTGTTTCCGGTTAAAGCCAAAACTACTTTATTCGTTTAAAAATGCACTACTCTTCCTTTATAAAAATGTTCACAAAGTTTACAAGAAGAGACGGCTGTTCAAAAACTGTGTTTCTGATGAAAACAGATAGAAAACTTAGCAAGCAATGTGTTTGTGTCACACCGATTTCCCTAGGAGAGCAAAAAGCATACACATTTCAGAAGTACCCTACAAACAAAGCACCCTACTTTTGCCACCCAGGGTTTACTAGAAATCACCTCAGTCATCCCACGAGGCCAAGGCTCAGCACACTTCTGTCATTTCTGGTAATAAAGGCTCAGCATTTTCTATGCCAAACAGAAACTGTGCAGTGCCATCCAGGAGCTGCCAACCTCACCCTCCAGCCAAATCCACACTTCATACATGCTGCACTTCACGGAGAGGGAATTTACAGAGATACACTGATCTCACAGATAATGTTCCAACTTTTCAACTCCTCACACACGCGCTGGTAATAGTCTGAAACTTCACAAGGAAGGCTGAAGCTGAAAGCCTACAGGCTCCTTTTATGGAAAAGTCTGAAGACTACTATAAATTCTTAATTTTCCAAGCTTGCTTTTTGCTCCTGCAGGCTATGTTCTTCCAGTTGAGTTACACCCTACTTTGTGGATAGCTTTAATCATCCAAGTACAATACAATGATTCACCTTCCTATTGTTTTGATGTGTTTCCACTACAGTAGTAGCAATAATTCCAAGTTGCTTTCAAAAAAAATTTTAAAAATATATATTTTGCAGAGCAAGTGGTATCTGCACAATACTTCACAGCAAAAGTTTTATATAAGGAGAACTGTTACAACTTTAAAATGGTCCTGCTCCTCTTTGGGGAAGTCAAGCCATTATTCAGTATGTCAATTAATCTATTTAACTTTGTTACAGTAATGATATGCATTTATAGATGCATTTCTAAAAAACAGCTTGCCAGTTTACAAATTCTAAACAGACTTAAAGTATTAAGATTAATAGTTTCATCACTTCTTTTACAATTTTATGGTTTTCTGAGGAAACATTTTGGATTAAAAACTCTTTTAAGAACTAATCATTATTTCATGTCCACAGAGAGACACCTTACTACTTATGAGGGCATGACCTTAATAAAAAATAATAACTTCAATGAGTCAAACAAATGGATAAGGAATATAAGAAATTGATTTGGAAATACTCTAATACAATGTGAGCAGGTAAAGTTTATGCAGTAATTTTAAAAAGCTGGGAAAAGACAAAGCACTGACTTGTCACTATTTAGAGCTTAAAGTGATGCTGCTAGCAAAAAATAGAGTTGGGGACACGTAAATTGAGGAGATTTGAAGAAGCACAGAAGCATTCATAAGTCCATTTCTTGCTTAACTGCACTTTCATTTTTCTCTTCTCTGATTTTTAGGTCAAAACCAACCCCTCCAAACAGTGCTAGAAATTAATTTATGCAGTTGGCTTTCAGCTTACTCTGTACAAGTGCTTTATCCTAATCTCTAGAAAACTGCAGGTTTGGATCTATCTACCAGCGGAAAAAAGTATGCTAAGGAAACAGTTAATGTTGCTGTTGCTACCTTGCTTCTAACCTTCCTCCTTCAATGGAAATAGGAAAAGGACAAATACACAAAACTGACAAAAAGTAAATATTAGTTTCCTATCTTACAGAAACTTCAATGTATTGCCTTTTCTACTAGTTGCCAATTAGTCCAGGTACAAGACCTAGAAGACAATTCGATTTGACCCGAGTTGTGCATCACTGGGGTCTTGCCAAATGCTCGTGCCAAGCGTGGAATCGTTTGTTCCTACACACATTAGGTGCAAACCTCTCAGAGAGATTTGTGCAACGGAGATTCCTGGCTAACAGGCACGGACACGTCCTCCCTGCTGCTGGGAGTGAGGCATCAGAGGGAGCACTGCAGGATTAACAGCAGATGCTGGCAGCCTCCCTGGCTATTAAAGCACAAAGGAGAGGCAGAAAGGCAGAGGAGCTTTATGAGCACGTTGAGGCAAGGGCTGGAGGCTGTATCAAGTACAGTAGGTTCCAGCCAAATAGAAAATAGAGCAGTGAGTGAACAAGGCACACTCAGAATACAGTAACTATTGACATCTCAGTGGACTGGAGCAAATCAGACCAATTTGGTTCAGAGTTGATTCTCTCAGAATCTCAGACTGTGCAAAGTGGATGGTGCTGATTTAGTGGGCACAAGAGGTTGACACAACCAAAGCTGATCAAAATTCTGCAGAAACAACAAGAAGGGAAGCACAGATCAGAGGGATGTCTACAGCTTTGTATCCATTTGGGTATGAGCAGCAGCAGAAGGCCAGCAAAGTCACCTCTGACCACAAAAACTGTTAAAAAATGAGGCAAAGAAGCCAAAGAAGAAGCAGATCCATTGAAACTGTTCCTTTGACTTGGTATTTTTGTTTCCTCTTTGTGTTTCTTCAGACCTGAGAGAAGAGGAAACCATTCTGAAAAGAAAAGATGAATTTGATTGTAAGTAGTAGATTATTGTCAACAAGTTTTTAAAGTAGAAAGTTAAACACAGCTCCTGGAAACTGCAGCAACACAACTTCCATATAAATCACACCATCAGAGAAGGGGAAGTCATAAGGAAAGACTCAAGGCAGGCTGAACTGCAGGAAGTCTGTGTAAAAAGCACAGGAACAAATTATTTGCTTTTCCCATGTATTTTCAGATTTATTGCCTAAACCCCTCAATTTTCTTTTTTGCAGGGTACAGGTAACAAGAACTGCATGATTCCACTCTAAATGCTCTTTCTGTTCAGACATGTAAATGGAACTAAGTATGTAAAGCTCAGCCAGGGCTTATAGCTTTTCCTGGAGAGTGAGAGCCTTTTTGGGTTATATGAGTATCTAGAAAAAAAAGAACATAAAACCAAAAGCCCCAACCATGTAAAAANTCCAATGGCTACACAGAAAAATCAAACTACACAGTACAATTTAGTAAGCCTAAAATCTCCTGATCTCCTTTCCCACTGATCTTTCTCTAATAATAGTCAGCACTGTAATCACTATCAAGACTGCATTTTGCAGGTACCCTCTAATAAGCAATTCAGCCTCCTTCTAATCCCTTTTGAAGCAGACTGACCTTGCTAGAACAATCCCTTCCACAACTAACAACAGAAAAGCTTTCATTTTATTTTTTCCACAGTTGTAGTCCTTATTTTGAGACTTGATTTTCAGAGAGTTTGAAAATAATCTATCAATGAAAGCCAAAAAAATTTCTTATTTTTAGTTCTTAGTCATCATTATAACATTTAAGCTGAGATACAGGCATTACCAAACCCTACACATGAAGGGATTCTCTACAGCAAAGATGGACAAAGGGGGAGAAGCCCCAGCATGAAATGCTCTGACTCCTTTAGGGACACCAGCATAACAACAGCAGTTCTTAAGTCAAGGGAACACAGTGGCTGGTGCCAATGATTGTCCAAAAAAAGGAAATAAAATGCTTCTTCAGGTCACACTATGCCTCTCACACCACAGCCTTAAATGGGTAATGATCTCACGAAAGCTCTTCAGAACACAAGCACAAGCATTACTTCATTTCATAGCTGCTGGAACCTGAGACGGTATCTGAGTGCCACTTGCTCAACTGTCTTCAGCACGCAGAAAATATTCAGCAAATCAGCAATTATTCATTCAAATGGGAAAGAATATTCAGCTTTAAATGAAAATTTCCCCTAAAACGCAACGTCTTAGCAAGAGCTAGAAAATCAGCACTGTTATCAACAATCAGTTTCTTTCTTCTCATTCTCCTCATTTTGCTACAGAACCAGAGTATAATTCTTATTATTTTACCATTAACCTGTTGTTATTCAAACTTGACCTTTGCAGAGGGACCATTCTCAATGCAGTACATGAATCTTTACCAACAAGTGTCTCCACAACCATGAATTCTTACAGATTAGAAGCTGCCTTATCTGGCAAACAAATCCTGAGATTTATAAGATTAGGTTGGTATTTTATATTATTTCTTGAATTCTGTAGACTCCTTCCTTATAAAACTAACTTTACTGTAGATACTAGGTTTTTTCCCAATAAAGTTTATGGCTACATAAAGATACAACTGTAAAAGTCAAGGTACAGAAGGGTTGTATACTTATAAATACTGATTAAAATGGCAAAGGAAAGGTCAAAACTTTATAAATACCTCTTAATGGATAACATCATATTTGCAGAAATTGAATTGGAAAGAGTTACAGTAAGAGCTGCAACTCTGGTTTTAAATATCCATAATTAAACAGCCAATTTTCCCCCTGTCAGAGGCTCTGGAACAATATTTATTTTTGGCCATTGAAAACAAGGAGTTGAGTTCAATTAAGCTGGTCCAGTACATATTAAAGGAAAAGACACTATGAAGCAATTGTATCATAGATATAAAAACAATAGAAAACACACAGAAAACCTGGGATATATTAAGACATAGATAAATAAGATCACTTGGGCTAGCTTGTCACAAAATAGCAGAGCTTCAGTTACTCAAAATAGAGCAGACTTCCCAGAACTGGTTTTAGCACACAATTTTTGTTTGTCCTACTTGGATACTGAAGATGTTCTGCTGAACAAGATATCAAGTGCTACAAAAAGGAAGTGGCTCTAGTTGATCTGCACATTTATTAGCTAAAAAAGCCCCAAAAATAAAGAAACAAAACCAAACCAAAGACCACAAAACAAAGAAACCCACCCAGATCTGAAAGAGTAACAACAGTACATGAAGTCTACTCCTAGAAGAAATCTCATCCCAGAAACATCAGCAAAACTCTGATTATGCTTTTAAAAGTCCCTCTCCTAAAAACTCTACTTTGCACTGAAGCCTGCAAGGGGAGGACAGTGATTAGCCAAGGCAAACCCCTCTCTTTCACTGTTCCAATATTTTGTGTTATCTCCCCTACCTTTGGACAAACTTTTGTCTTAGTGCAATGAACATCTTGAAGATGGCACTACGTTCTGGTTTTGTATTTGCACAGCATCTTGCACTGATGCTCCTGGCTCATTATTAATGAAAATCATTGATAATAAAAGACTGAATGAAGCACAGCTTCTGGAGGGACTCCAGAGGGAAAGGTTGAGGCGAAAACTCTCAGGTCACTCCCAGCAATTGGTCTACAGGGTAACAATCTCTGTGCCAAGCACTCCATGTGTAACAGCAAGTGATTCACATGCTCAACATTTGTTTCAAGAAAACAGAGATCACGTTACAAGACTAATTTTGTACTGCCATTCAAAATAGATCATCATTTATACCCAATAAAAATAATTATTAACGGAGATATTAATTCAGATACACATTAAAATCTTATTCTTACTGAAAGAGAGATGACTACACCTCATAACTGAGAGCTCTGAATCAAAGCCAGCTTTGACACCAGATGTTGGCCTGATGTGCCAGCCACGGTGTATTTCAGTCATGTCCTCAGTACCATTCCTGAGGAGTGCTCAAGAACTTGGATCAACATTTTAGTGATGTTTCTTTTACAACAGGTAAGTTATTGAAACGAGATCATTTAAAAGAAAAAAGTATGAACAAAGTTATAAATTACATCATCTTCAGCAAGAAGTTGACTGTCTCTGTGAACAGTCTTCTAGAAGTTGTTACACCTAAACCTAAAGCCTTAACCTCATTTTATTGACATTATACTTCACTATGCTCCAAATTATACACTTGAGATCTATCAAGAAGTGTTTCAGAGACCCCAGTTTTCCTAAAAAAGCACTGCTTAGTGCAAGTTCAATCACCAGTACTTTTTTTTAATAGCTTACTTCATGCTGGAAGGTGTTAGGACATGTTTATAATCAGTGATACCAGAAAGTCAGTTATTAACCTACAGCTGTATCTGAAGTTGACAAAAATATAGTTCTACTCTTTCCTGCTGGGCATGTTTGACAGCATTTTAATAGAAATCATTAAATCCATTATCTGCTTAGACATATAAAGCACTAAGTATTTTATGGACCCATTTCTGATTCTCCATATTTTTAGACTGATTACACAGCAACTAAGAATTTCATTGCTTTCTAACCCTGAAGGAAACTCTCAGGAAGACTTAGAAATATCATGTAGATATTAATTTTAATTACTGCAATTGACTTAATTGCAAGAGTCCCTTTATGGGTGGTGAAAGATGTTGAAGAGCTAAGAGAAATCTGCTTAAGAGGTGTTTTCCAACAGGTATGGAGCAAAATTGGAGCAAACAACTGGAAATCTGCTGTCAGCTACATCTGCATCAATCAGCAATAATTTCATTCCCATATCTCATAAATTGATAAAAATTATTGCAAAATGCGGCACATTTGTCTCAAAATAATTCCAACATTTGCCTTTAAAGTATTTGCTTTATAAAAGTCATTTCTACCTAGATTCCACTGCAGCAAGAAGTCTTAGTAGAACAGTTCTTGGTTTTGTTGAATAGAACTCTCTAATCTTTTAATCTTTGAGAAGATTAGAGCTTGTAGCTACCACCTGACCAGGATGATGAAATTCTACTAGTGCAATTGATGATGAAAAATACAAAACATAATCAAGCCTTGCCTATTTCTAAAAAGTATCAACCTGTCTGCTCTTAAAGCCTGTTCAAAAGATTTCTTCTCAGTTGCACAGAAAGGTTATAGATCCTTAAAATTTTAATCAAAAGAGTAGCAAAAGCAGTAGAAAAACATTGGCTAACAAGTAAAGGACTCACGTTTCAAATGGTTTTGTTAGAAATCTGTCTGAAATTGAATCACAACAAACATTCTTAAAACATATTATATTAACATGAATTCAGTATTGTATTTGCACCGTAAAATCCACACCACAAACATTATTGTCCAATCTTAAATTACATTACAATATAACAAAGAGGTGTTTTTTGAACTGCTGACTGTACATCAGTTGGACACTTAATTTAGGCTACAGATTTATTCACTAGTTAAATGAGTTAACAATTGCAGATTCCAGTTGCAGAAAATCTATTGCAACACCAAAGAAGAAGAAAATTATGAACATTTAAAAAATCTGCAGTCCCCTACTACTCTGTTTAAATATTAATTAGGAGCAGTGAGAGAAAATCCATGTTTATGTCATAAAGTTGTCAGATAGATCATAAAGTCGTTGTTTCTGTACACCAACTTAGAATTTAAAACATATTTACCAATGCACAGTCATGAACCTTGATACAACACTTAAAAGCTTAATCCTTTAATTTCTCACATCTCTTTTACTTAGTTATGACGTGTTCTGGATTGCATCCCTCCTGAACAAGGACCTAGAGGGTCCACTTTCAGAGACCCTCTAAAACGCTTTGAGAAGCGTTTGAGAGCATGCTAAGCTTTGAGAAGATGCTAAAAAAGAGCTAAAGGCAGTCAGTTGCGAAGAGAAACCCTGATCACGCTGCCAGACACCCTGTTACACCGCACACACAGACGGTCTTCCACAGAGTGAACTTTTCAGAAGCTAGTCAAAGTAGAGCAGAGGAAAGGCATAAAGGAACTCCGGAGCAGAGGTGTACGGCAATTAAAAAAAAATTAATAATAATTAAAAAAAAAAAAAGAAATCCGCGCATCTTTTAGAGGGGGGCGAGGACGCATCTCATCCCTGGCCGAAGGATGCCCAGACCCCGGCAGGTGGGAGCGGGCACGTCCGCCTCCAGCGAGCAGCGGGACCTGCAGCAGGCACTTACCGCACCGGCCAGCTCCGCGCCCAGCCCGAGCAGCACCAGCAGCAGCAGCAGCGCCCTGAGGGAGGCAAAGGGACACAGAGTGACGGCGGGGCTGGGGACGGCGGGCAGGGGACGGCCGAGCCCGGCACTCACCCCGCGCGCCCCATGGCACCGCCGGAGGAAGAGGAGGGCCCGCCGGCCCTGAGGGCGGGCAGGGCACCTTCCCCGCGGCACGACGGCTTCGCGGGCTCCTTCCCCGCGGCACGACGGGGCGCCGAGCCCCGGCAGAGCGCTGCCCGCTCGGGGTCGGTGCCCGCCGCTCCCCTCAGGAAGCTTGCGCGGTCCCCGCCGAGGCGCCGCACCTGAGGCGGGCCGGGCGGGCCGAGAGCGAGCCCGGCCAGCCCCGCGCCCGCCGCCCGCCCCTCCTGAGGGGCGACCCGGCACTGGCGACAACTCCCCCGCCACACAGCCGCTCTGGGCGACTTCCGCTGCGGAAAATAGTCCGGGCTCCGCTGGAGGTGCGGGGCGGGGAGAGGCGGCGCCCGCTCTCGGAGCCGACAAAACCGCGGCGCCCCAGGGCAGGGTGGGGGGATCGGGGCTCCTCGGAAAGGGGCGGTAGCGGCAGCGGCGTGCCCCACACCGCCCGCCCCCGGAGCGGAGGAATACTGTAGTCCCGGGAGGACTTGAGCCGGGAGAAGCGGGCGAGTGCGACAGAGGGGCGGGCGGTGGCGTCGGGGCGGCCGGTGCCAGCCCGCCTGCAGGGAGCCGCGCTGCCCCGCCGGGCTATGCCCGCGCCTCAGGGCCGGCCCCGGAGCTCCTGAGGGCGGGCGCGATGGAGCCGCGGCGCCGGAGCTGCAGCCCGGCCGCCCGCTGCCCGCTGCTGCTGCTGCTGCTGCTGCTGCTGGGGTGCTGGGGGCCGCGGGAGGCGGCGGCGGCGGTGAGTGAGTGAGGGGCGCGCTCCTTGTTCTCCTCGGGTGCCGCGGTCCCCCCGCGGTGCGGAGCCCTGCGGGGAGCTCTGGAGCCCGATCGGGGTGGATGAGGGGGGGATCCCCCTGACAGGGCGGGCGGATCTTTGGGTGGGCGGCGAGGCTGGGCCGCGGGAGGGTCTCGCTGGTGCCGGTGGAGCCCCGTCGGACCGGACCGCTCCCCGCACCGGACCTGCACGGCTGGGTTCGCTCGGCTCCGGGGAGGGAGGGAGAGCGAGCTCACCGGCTGAGCTCAGTGTGGGCTCTGAACCCGCTCTTCCTCCAGGACAAAGGAGGAAAGATTTTCCCTTTCCCTGCCTTTTTCCCCCCCAAAAGAACTCCCTGAAGGGGTGTCTGAGCTCTCGCCGCCGAGCCATCACCTGCGGCCGGGAGAAACCCCTGGATGCGCCGGGGAGATGGAGCCATGTGGTTTGTCCGAGGACTGTGCTTCGCGCTGGGGCTTGGTTGTCTCGAGAGTCGTGTTTCTTCTTTCTTTTTCTTAAAACTCCGGTGGAAGTGCTGGAGGAGGTGGTAAATGTGTGCAGTGGAGTACAGAGCGCACGGTAGGCGGCCTGGAGGACGCTTTGGGTCTGTCTTTGGGAAAGGGATGCTGTCCCGGCTGCCCTGTAGTGGCAGGGCCTTGGAGCTGAGAGGAGGGAGAGGTGATCGCTGGCTTCAGGTTTCAGGGTGTTTGACGAAGATCTCTAGCTGTTAACAAGTGGTGAAAAGATCTAAAAAGGCTCCCACTTGAAGCTACATCAATTTCAGATTTTACGATCCCTGTATCTTTTTAAACTTTTTTTTAAGTTCACTTGGAAAGGAAAAAAAAAAAAAACAAACACAACAGATTTCTGTTCTTTATAACTCCTTTCTAGTTGAAAAGTCATAATATGTTACGGTAATAGGTGCAGAGTATAATTCTGCTACTCCCCCCCCCCTTCAATTCTGTAGTTAGTGCTGACAAAATCTTATTTGTCTTGAACTCTCCTTTGAAGTGCATTCCTTTACAGTGAAACTTTGCAGACCTTTCATCTGCCCTCGGAAAAAGCAAAAACCGGCCGTAATATACTTCCTTCCTCTTGCACCCCTCCTCGGTGTGCCCAGGTGGGAACTCCAGTGTAAGCGATACTGGTGTGCCAGCAGTGCTCGCTGATCCCGGGAGCTGCTCGGCTCCACGTTGTCTGTCACACTGGTGCTGGTGCTCTGCTCACCCCAGCCTGCCTGCCAAAAGAAGAGAGAAGAACCCCAAAGAAGGAGCCAGGCAGTCCCACCTGCAGGGCTTCACTGCTTTAGCAGGTTGGGGTTGGAGATGGGGAGATTTGTGTGCATAGATGTGGCCCTTCTCTTCTGGAAAGTGTCCAAGCAGAGTTCTGTGTGTGTGAATCTGTGGGGAAGGGGTCTGTGGTGACCCTCTAGTCCCCGACCTTGGGAGAAATGAAGAAAGGAGCAAAACCAGTCGAATTTCTGGTTCTTAACACCACCTTCTGCTGCAGTCTCTCTTTTAGGATTTGCAGTGAGATAAGATTACTGAAGACCCAAGGGCTAAGTGGAGGAATGAAAGAGATGTCTGCTCCAAACTGCAAAAATCCCACTGGTCTTCTGTAATACGGTTTTTTCTAATGGTTCTCAATACTTTCGTGTCCTGATGTTTTTGAATTTCCTGTGTTAACACTAAGTGTTGCTGATCCTTATTAATGTGGATCAGCAATTTGTTCTACCCATTGTCAGAAAGGGTTGACTAAATGTGGCAGTGTGTTTGATACACACAGTCTCTTCTGTGGATTTTGTTTTGGGACCCTGTGTCAGAATTGTCCCCCTAAAAGGGCAAATTTGGTCAAATGACTTCAAGTCTTTCTGGTGCCCTTATTCAAATAATACCTGAAATTGTTACTCAACATCACAATTCACATTTCCAATAAAAAATTGTATCTTCTTTGCTCCAGATTGTTGTAATAGTGTGTATTTCTATGTGATCAGTTACCAAGTGACAGAATATAGCTGAGAATCATCTGCCAGCATGCCCATCACAGGGAATCCCTGTGACTTACTAAAGGAATCCCAAGTTTCATACTCAAGTAGGGGTGGATTTCATTGTTCAGATTTTATTGCTGGGTTTTCTCAGCCCATAGTCCAAACTTGGTGAGTAGTGTATGGATCATGCTGTGCTCTCCTGTGTAGACTCACTGCTGATGTAAAGTGAAGCGTGTAACTACTGATGAGCAGTGCAAAAGTAACTGGGAGTTTGAAAATGATCTTACTTTAGAATGGGAGAATGAATGAGATGATGAGATCAATTAATGATGTTAGAATATTACAAGGAGTGCTTATTTGTATGCTTTCAGCAGAGGGTCTGAGGGCTTATTCCAATGGACAATTTCAATTATTGCTTAAGTGCCTTGCTAGTTTTAATGTAAATCTACATGCATGTATATAAGCCAATCTTTTATAAGCAGAGTTTTTTCCCTCTTCTGGCAGGTTTCCACTTGCACTGTGTTATAGAAAAGTGATTGCAAGCTGTGACTGGGAAATCAGTTTAATTAAAGAACATGGATGTACTCAAATTTTCAGTTGTGCTGTCTATGAAACTCACTAGAAGTTAGTGGCTGAATATTGGCTTATATTGGAAAAATTTCCCTCATAGCTAAGGCCTAGATTTTCAAAGTGTAAATAGACTTAGTCAGCCCAAAAGGTAGCAAAAATTGAATAGTGTTTCAATGTCTTTTTTCTTTGCCTTCCATTATAATTCCAGTTTGACTAAAAGTATAGGGTTGAAGACACTTGTCCAAGTGTGGTAAGGCAAGATGGATATAATTTGTGTTTAAGGAAGTAATGTATTATTTGTGAAAGTTCTCTAAGTTTAGTTGAGGTTTCTTTTTTTCCTTTCTGAGGTTACCATATATATAAGTACGTCAGTAATTACAATGTACATGATTAATATGGTTAATTTTTGGTCATCTGTGTTTCTCTTGTTTGTCCTAACTATTTTATCATGGTGTGATGATGGCTGTAATTATTTTCTGTTTCATAACTGGCAGTGGCTCTTTCTAGTTACAAAAGCTAGGTCTGTAAAAGCAGAAAGAAGTGGATGCTGGCTTTTAGGATTCAGAAGGTATTTCATCCTGAAATTCTGTAGATGTGTCTTGATTAGTCATGCACAAGATTTGGTTTCATAACATCAAGGCTCAAGGCCTCCTGCTTGCAACTTGTCATTTGTCATGGGTTTTGATTTTGATCTTTCATGGCTTTTAGTTGAAGATATATAGTGAAAGTTATATCTCAAGTTGTGTTCTAGCAGGTACTAAAATGCTAACAAATCCAAGGAATCCTGAATGTAAGGGCAATTTCGACCACAACAGAATCTTTTACAAAATCATTATGTATTTTTTTTCAGTTTTTCCACATGATGGAAATAGAATGATATTTCAGTGGAACTTCCTAGGCTTTCATTTTTCTGGTCATGATTTAATAATCTATGCACTGGAAACAATTATTAGTTACCTTTCTTGAAGTAGAAAGGGAAATTTTTCTGGGACGAAGTTAGTTAATTTATTTAACAGCAAATGTAAATTTATGTAGTGATTTTTTTTTCCTACTGTGAGTAAGCAATGATGCTTACTGTAATGCAATTAGCTGTTGTTGGGTTTATTAGAACATGTGCAAACTTTTCTAAATTACAAAACTACTGAAATCATTAGGGGCACCCCAGCAAATCTAATGCGCATGTTTTCAGTCTGGGGCAACGTACAGGGAGGAATGTGTTTTGCACATGCAGTGAAGATGCACTGTGCATTTTTACCTCATTCACTGAGATTAAAGAGCTTCCTTTTCCAATTGTGCAAAGTCTCCAATAATCACCCCAGAAGCAGATACCCAGGCAATACTCACACACATGTTCTGGGAATGCTATTGCACAAGTGCACTGAGTGGAAAGCAGCCTCTGCCAGTGGTGATAATACCAGACAAAATTGCTTTGAATTAAAACACTTCTTACTTGTCTGCTTCATAAGGCTGTGTGGACTCAGTGACATTAAAAACCACTGGGGTGCTTTGAAGTTCCTGCTCAATGCAGTGTTTGGCAATCTGGTGTTGACTGCAGACTTTTTAGTGCTGTAAAGCATCTATTCTCAAGAGTACCTGAAACAAAACTTGCTCAAAAGACAGAGTGCTGGTGCAGTTTTAAGGACCACCAAGCAGCATTCTCTACCCTCCTGTGAAACATTTGCGATGCAATTAAACCTTATTAAATATCATTGGTACAGTGCAGTGTCTGAAAAAAAGGCAATGTGCTGAGCATCCTGGCTATGGAATTGCTAAGTGTGGGGAGGAGAAGCTTCAGTGTAATGTGAAATTGTCATCAGAATAAACACAGCTGAGATGTAGAGGAAAGGGTCCTATATTGCTTGTTTTTAAAAAATTGCTTTGAAATTGACTGAGTCTTTCTTGCAGGGCTTAAGTGTTTCTTGGACAACTTGTTGTGAGGAGCTGCAGGAAGCAAAGACTGCAGGATGTGATCTTAATTTTAAGAGAGATGAATGAAAGGCAATTAGATAATTGCAAAGCTGTATTACAAGTTTTACATTGTAGCTTAAGCCTGTTAATCCTTTACTCTCTCCTCTTCCAGAAGGCATGATGCTGAAACTAATGTGTTAGTAGACATATCTTTAGTCTGCTTCAAAAAGACTCATATTGTGTGATTCCTAGTTATGAAACCCTGCCTCTTTTCCATGTTTTGAGTAGGAGACTGGACTAAATAACCCCAAGGCTCCTTCCAGCCTGAATTATCCTGAAAGTCTAAATTTACGTGGAAATACAGTTGTGCTCCTAGGGGTACTTTCTATTAAGACAATCTTCGTATCCAGTAATCAAAAGTTAATCATAATTCATTAAGTTAAATTGCAGATTGGAAGGTATCAGATTAAATTTTTTTAATTTAGTTTCAACTTGTCAAGAAATCGTCTCAAGGTTTCAAGACATAGCATTCAGAATTTTAATTTTGTATTCCACTTTTGTGGAGATGTCTTGTGAAGTGTGTGTTTGTATGTGTATTATTCTGTTACAATGGAACAGAAGAGAAATTGTAGTGGCAATATAGACAACGTTTAGGGGTTTTGGTTTGGGATTTTTTTACTTGAGGAGTGTGTGTTAGGAATCGGAAAGAAAGGAGCTTTAAAGCTATGAATTTCAGCTCACTTGAAAGTTCTTGGTTATTTCAGCTCTGTTGTTGGATTTCTTTATCCCCTCCCTTTGGAGGACAAGGGAAGTAGTTTAGTCTCTCATCTGTATTTTGTTTCTTTTACCTAATCTCTACAGCGAATTAAAATGTTAGAGTTGAATTTCAATCTCTCCTCTTTCCTAGCACTGTAAAAGGCATCTGTGTGCAACACACTTTGCTGTTTTACTTTTGGTTCTAGTTTATTATCTACAGAATGATTCCTTTTATTGAGTTATAGCTAGACCTGCAGAACTGTCCTACTCTAGTCTAGCATGTCTCCAGTGCATACTAGATAAGCTTTGCAGCTCTGCTGAAATCCTGCTTTTCCCCCTCTTTCCTCAAGATAAACTGAGGCTTATTCACTTCCCTGCTTGAACACAGGTTAGTAAGTCTTTTTGCCAGTGTCTGTATCTGCTCAGGATTTTCTGCTGAAATGCATTAAACATGTTGGAAAGTATGTTTATTCTAGGACTGGCTTTAGTTGTTAGCAAGGTGAATCTCAATTTTAAACCACACCATTAATTTAGAGAAAGATATTTATGTTGTACTGCTTCCTAGAGAATTTAGAGGCTTTTAGAAACCAGACTTACACAACGTTTGGCTGCTGCTGAGGTGTGTGGATGTGGTAGACACCCCTTCTCCAGGGGGAACAGTGAACACGGAGCAATTCCTTGGTTTCTGTTGATGTGCTTCACTGGTATGAAACCAAGACTTTCATCTCTTGACCTCTCTTTCTCTACTGCAGTGGTTGTGTCTCTCCTGCTGTTGCATTTGGAGATGTAGTTCTGATAGATGAGATCACCTCATTGGCTCTGGTGGAAGGAGCAGAGGTTTGGTTTGACAGGTCCATTTGGTGCTGTTTGCTGCACAGGCTCACCTGAGAGCCACGGCAAATAAGCAGAGCTGCAGTGGAATGGCTTCGTTTCAGAGATTCAGAGCCAGTCATGAGAAAGAGAACGCTTCACAGAGACTTCAACTCAGCTTGTTTTGGGAACTACTGCTGTAAGTGACAGCAGTTACAATATCTTAGTGCTTTTGTATGGAAAATGAAACAGAACTATGCAGATGTTCCTTTCTAGCTTGTTTTTCTGTTTGACTGGTTTTTAATATGGTTACTGGGCTGGACAAAATATAGAACTTTATTATGCAAAGTATAAAATTTGGCTTTATCTGGTAACTGTAGTGCTAAAGTGAAGTAACCTACAGCATTTGTACTGAGAGAAATTGTATTGAGCCCTTGTAATAGTGATGACTTTGAGTGCTGTTTCAAGTCATTAGCTTGATGTTTGGAATGATCAGTTACCAATGGGTGCTGTGGTTTTTTGCAGTGCTGTAGGCTGGCAGTCTTTTTTTCTCATTATCAACTCCTTCATGCTTTTCCTATAGTAGGAATTTTCTACTTTTCTGTCTTAATCTAGGAAGATGTGACTGATGAGTCTTAATTTGTATGAAGTAGTAACCTAATTTGTATTATAGTATAAGCTGTGTGATGCAAAACTTGTGACTTGGAATCCAGGACTACTTAAAAGTAGTCAGGGAAATAAGGAGTGATTATATACACTGGACTTTTCTCCAGTGCTCTGCAAATGTCAGAAGTCTACAGTATATTCAGAATAGTTAGTTTGATTTCTATCTATTCTGATTCCTATCCACTCCAACTCCTGCATTCTGTGTGAAAATACAATAAGCATTAGTTATTAACTACATAAAGCTGTCAAGCTTAGACAACCATCAATTCCACAGTTATAGCTGACTTTTTTGCCATTCACCACGTTAGCAATGAAGGCTTGTCTTCCTTCCTTAGGAAAGTCTTTTTTTCATGAATCTTAAATGTATTTCTATCTAGCATCAGTCTGTCTCTGTTAAATACAGCATCAATTCTTCAAAAGCAAACTTTTCTCTTTATGCACCTAGATCTCCCAGGAATCTGATAGAAAGGAAGAAAATGACCACCCTGAACCATGAACTGCGTTCTTTCTACACCTTGAATTAAAGTAGCAATTATGAAAACCCACAATTAAATCACTTTACTTAAAGCAATGAAAACTAACGTGACTTGCAGGCAAGGCTAGACAAGCCTTCAGCTCCCAGAAATTGTGATGTCCCGACAAGAAATGCCACTGAAAACAATGTTTGGGTGAAGGAGCTTACAAATTCAGTTTTAAAATCTTTTAAAAATAATCCTTTTTATGAGGCAGTGGAGTTTTTTGAGTCAACTTAGAACCAACCTGTCACACAGAAAGACAGCAGAAGCCATTGTTTCTGAAAGGTAATTTCTAGCTGTCATTCAGACAATGGGAATTGGCTTAATAATAGAAAGTACTTATTCTGAATTAGTTAGAACAGTTCTCTTGTATATTCAACCTTAAAGGGCAAGGCTATTCAGAAGGAAAAGGAAGCTTCTGCACTGCACAGAGAAATGAGAATTTATATTTGACTTTGCTGCCTCTTTTCATCCATTCACTGTGTCGTCAGACATGAGGGAAATACTTGAGATTTTTGCAAAACCATTGCTTATTAAATGACTTAAAGAATTTAAAAGTATTTAAAATAATAAGGAGAAAAGGAGACTCAGAGGTGACCTTATCACTCTCTACAATCTCCTGAAAGGTGTCTATAGCCAGGTGTGGGTCAGTCTCTTCTCCCAGGAAACAACTGACAGGATTAGAGGACACAGTCTTAGCTGCACCAAGGGAAGTTTAGGTTAGATGTTAGAAAGAAATTCTTCACTGAAAGAGTGACTGGGTGCTGGAATCGTCTGCTCTGGGAGGTGGTGGAGTCACCATCCCTCAATGTGTTTAAAAAAAGATTGGACATGACACTCAGTGCCATGGTTTAGTTGATGAGATGTTAGGTCATAGGTTGGACTAGATGATCTTAAAGGTCTTTTCCAACCTGGTTCGTTCTGTGATTCTGTAAGTCACAAGGCTTGAGTGTGTTTTATTTTGGTGGTTTAACTTGCAATATTCGTTTGGTGCCTTTTTTAATAGGGAAGACAGTGCTATGAAAATTGCTAGAAGGCTGTGCCCAGACACAGTGAAAACATCCATGCAGAAGTTGTTATTTGTCTGGGTGGAAGAGTTTTTTTGTCGTTTTGATTGAAGGAAGAGTAAATACATAATTTCATTTCGTTTGAGCCAGAGTTCTAATGGAAACTTCTTGGTAATAGAATGGATGACACTCCCGTATCAGCAGAAAGTCACTTTTCTGTTTTAGAATTTTTCAAACTCTTAAAGCAGTGGAAGTAACAAAGTGTTAAAACATCCCTGTCTAATGTATGAATTTTTGTATCCTAAGTGAACCTAGAAGACTTCTTTATGCTTGAATGAGAAAATGCTTGTTGACAGGTCTAGTCATGCTCAGGAAATGTGTATTTTCAGGACACTGGCATACTGTACCCAAAAATCAGAATAACGAAACAGGCCTCTTTAAAGAACCTTAGATTACTGATATGCTGCAGAAGTCATTGTGGAGGAAGAGCACAGTATGTTATAGAAATAGTAATGGAAATAGTAGTACTTGGAATTTCTGTTTGTTGTTCAAATATTTGCAGTCAAAAAGGACATTGAACACTATCTTCTATTCCAAACCTCGCTTGCTGTAGAAATAATGTTAAAACTTGGTGGGAAAGCTCCTAATTCAGCATTTGCAGT
>VYZR01063255.1:0-15732 GCA_013400675.1 Oxylabes madagascariensis
CGTCAGCCTCCTAAATGCTTTGGCAGTCAGTCGTCAGCAAGCTGCAGGGACATGAGGAGGACTCCGGACGTGAAGAATAAATGATGCTCTGGTTGCCTCATGTTACCACATAATCACAGAATCGATTAGGTTGGAAAACACCTCTTAAGAATGTCGAGGGTGCAGCTCTCTCAAAGGCAGAAGAGTTTAAGCCCAGTTCTGGTGTATTTTGGTAACTACTGTGCCACTAACTGGTAACCACACATCTGAGACAGAGGCCGTTTACTGAGTTAAGATTGTTAGTTTAATACAAAACAGCACTTCTGTTCCCTAACATCAAAGCAACGCACAACTTCTGCGAAGCATGTATAACATAAGAATGGCTCTCAGTGAAAGTATCTTCAGAAAAATTCACAAATATTTTGAACGGAATTTGCTTGAAAATGGCTAGGTTATTCTCTAGAGTTAGATTATTGTCTCTCAAGGTTGCTTTCTCTGAGTTGGTTTGAGCTGAAAGTAGTGGAATGCTGATAAATAAGAAACAAAAATAAATGTAGATAAGTCTGTCTAGTATTTTTTCAGTTTTTTCATTTAAAAAGATCGGGGATATATTGTTTTCAGTTTCACCAGCTAAAGCCATAGACAGTTTATGGTATTCAAAGAGCCCTGCCGCTGCCTGCATTCAGTTGATGGAAACACAAGCACTGCCACTTCCAAGTGGCATTAAAAGCCCAGAAGTGACTTACTGTATTCTCTTGAGCTGCCTACATGTGTACAATACAAAGGGAAGATCAATCAGATCCCAGAGAACATGTGGACTGCTTGCTTTATCCGTAACCTCTCTGCCGCAACTGTTTTCAAGCAGCACATACAAGTATTTGTGACATGGCTTTTGGCTCAATACACTCTGGCCAAAATGGGTTCCCACGTCTGCCTGCTGCTGAAGTAGCATAAGATGAGGAAAAAGGACCTGTAGGAACTTTCAAAAGGATGTATTTCAGTTCGTCTCTAGGTGACCATAGGTGATGACATGAATCCAAAGGCAGTGTTCAGTCTCTGCCCATTTCATGCTTTCTGCTTCATCTAAGGACATCTTGCTATTGACAGGTTGGTTTGTTGACATTTTGTGATTAGTAGTCAGCTGTGAAGGGCCATCACTCCACTCATGCAGAACTTCCATGGACTTCAATGCAAATCCGGTGCGAGGGCAGAAAAATAAGAAAAAGATCTCTGATTTGTATCCTTACAGCCTATTGAGATGAGTAAGAGTGGTAATTGCTTAACTCTTGCCAGGGAGAACTCTGCAACTCACAAGAATAGGCTTGAAATGCCATACTGAACTTCATCCTGTAGGAGTTCATAGATAAGAACTCCCTTTGTATTAGTGCGAGCAAGGCCCGTGGCATTTTTTGACTGCCTGTACAGCACTTTTCCTTTTATAATTACCATGTCACAGAGCTTGCATGACAGGTGAAGTGTATCTCAGTAGCATGCCGTCCAGGAAAACGTCTCCAGCTGTGTGTTAGCTCCGTGTTGTGCCCAGGACATGGGAGTCTTAGTTCCAAGTACAGTGCCAAGTCTGCTACTGCCTAAATGAGCATTAGCCAAAATGGCTTTTAATTTGATGCAAACTGCAATGAGATCTCCTGAGATTAAAGGAGCACATAGTAGTTCTTTTTGGTGCAGACCATTCTGAGTGTGTTGATACTGTGAAGCATCTTGCTTTGACAAGCAACTCACCAGAGTTTTTGTGCTTGGTGTGAAAGTATCGGGAATATCACATCCATTCTCTGGATTGCTTGACTGTGGTGTGTAATTGCTAGCGCTGTTCCTAAGCCCTGAGTTTCGTGCAGGTCATCAAAGGACATGGAGGCATGAGAACACTGAGCTCTTACAAAGGGTTCTTGGTAGCTCCAGAGACTGAGCTGTGGCTTGTGACAAAAGGAACCCATCTCATCTTCAGGAAACCATTTCCTGTCCTATGGTCTCAATCTGTTCTAATAACATATTTTTCTATGCTGATATCTCAGAAGGAGGAAAAAAGCAGAAGGTATCTCTTAAAGGAGATACTTAAATTTCCAGATACTGCTTTTGATTGCCTTTCATCTTACAGAGTCTGGCTGTGAAACTGAGGTATGTTTTCTGTAGTGGCCTAAAGTGGTGTCCCCAACTTTCAAGGTCTTCCATTAAAGCAGGAGAAATACTTGGGGGTTCTGAAGGTAGCATCAGTGTCAAAGTCATAACTAGGTTTGATTCAGATCAGTTCATATCAGCTGCAGATTATGCTGAAAAATGCTTTCCTAGCAAATACTTGAAATCAGTTTTCCCTTTTGAAAGAAATTTGACACCTTTAGGAAGTGTCTCCAACACAATTTCTCCTGATCTTATCTGGTGACCTATCTGTTATACAGAAAATAATAAAAATAGAATTCAGCTAACTTGTATTGGGCTGCTAAATAGAATTACCACCCTCCAGTTTGTGTGACAAAAGTTCTTGAAAAGGTCAGCAAATCTGTGAAAACTGCCCTGTTCTCTGGCTTGTGAATTTTCTTCCATGATTAAACTAGGCAGGAGTCTCCAGTTACACTTTTCTGGGATATTCTAAGTTGTTTTATTATGGGGCAATCTAATCCCATGAGGAGTGATGCATGGTAATGCTCTCCAAGAAATGCCAGAAGGTTCTCTTGGCAGCATTTGTAATGTGCTGTGAGGTCTCCCAGTGAAGGTTACAATGCAAATGAAAATCATACAGTAATAGCACTGATAATGGCCTAATCTGCATATCTCATTTCTTCCATGGAATTTTATTCAAAGCAGAAAGCAATTCTAGCTTTAATCATGAAGCAGAGGAATAACAAAAGTTCCAGTTAAGAATATATTGCAGAAATCATTAGCAGCAAAGCCTACCACTACTGAAATTTATTTATTTTAAATCTCTTGAGACTGATAATGAAATACAGTTTTAGCAAATGGACCTGCCAAGTCAGCTATGTCTTTAGCTGTTACAGCTAAGAAGGCATTCAAATTTCAAATGCAGCTGCTTTTGCTCCAAACAGTAGTCAGCTATGAAGGGCTGTCACTCCACCCGCGCAGAGCTTCCATGGACTTCAATGCAAATCCATTATGAGGGCAGAAATGAGAAAAAGTCTCTGATATGTATCCTCACAGGCTATTGAGATGAATAAGGGTGGTAATTGCTTAACTCTTGCCAGGGAGAACTCTGCAACTCACAAGAATAGGCTTGAAATGCCATACTGAACTTCATCCTGTAGGAGTTCATAGATAAGAACTCCCTTTGTATTAGTGCGAGCAAGGCCCGTGGCATTTTTTGACTGCCTGTACAGCACTTGCTCTACTGAAGGGTAATGTAGAAAGTTTGAGGCATATTCCTGGCAAAGACTAATTGCTAGCACCGTTGGACCATTTTAGTTTCCTGTTGATTGTATTGAGTGGCAGAGTTTTTAAAGAGACAGAAGATTTTTTGGCATCAGTTCGCGCTCTCAGGCTCCTGGATCCTACAAAGCCCTTCAATTTATATGTGCCTGAATGAATATGAATAGCTAGTGGAGTGATAACACTGAAATTAGGACGTCACCAGAGATGGGTTTCATACCATGTCCATCTAGATCTGATTTTATTAAATCAGTGGCAGCAGCAGCTACAGTATTAGAAAGAAGTCACCCCCTTGTTCTGGAATACACTGTAACAAATTTATTTCCCACACGAGGCAGAAATACTTTTGAAACAGTACACAACTCAAACCTTATTGCCACAAGTGGGCACAAATGGATCCTTCTTGTGCTGGATAATATAACTTTGAAAAGATGCAATGGGGCCAAACATCACTAGTATGAGCAGGTGATGAACACTTCAAATAAACTGCAAGCAAATGTAACTGATGTTCCTTAGCAGAATCCAGATCTAACTTCATAGGTGGTTCATCTTCCTACTCATATGGGCTACAATGAATGAGATACACTTTGAACAGCCAAGGGCAAGTAATAGAAGCTGAACCTCACTAGACTCCAAAATAACAAACTGCATTCTACTTTTACTTACATGATGCGGCACAGCAAAACCTGAGGAGGATGCAAGGGATGAAGCTAAGGAATTTAGATTGTTTTATGCCTCCACTTTTTTTTTAAATGAACATTAGCTAATGTCACAAAACGACAAGAAGACTGCTCAGGAGTGATTAAAAATAGATAAGTATTCCAATTGGTGTCATTGAGATTAACAAGACTGTTCATTTGTTTAGATTTACTCGGTGTTTGTTTGCAAGTGGTGATGTGACTTTAGCAAGACCAGGGAAGGGATCATCCCCTTACTGGTGAGGCTGCACCTTGAATCCTGTGTTCAGTTTTGGGCCCCTCTTTCACTGCAGAGCAGACAATGTGCTGGAGCATGTATCCAGAGAAGGGGAACAAAGTTGTTGGAGTGTGTGGAGGACAAAATATACAAGGGAAGCAATGAGCCTGAGGGGAGAATGTATTGCTTTCTAGAACTCCCCTGAAAGACTTGCAAGTCTTCTGGCATCTGTTTTCATAAGAATCATTGCACCTTTTTACCCTAGTCTTTCAAAGATTCACTTGAGGTGGGGATGCAAGGGCAGAACATTGATTAATGATGTGATGGGAAACCATTGCTCTTGCTTTAAGTTTATATGTGTGTATATATATATGTACATAGTATTTATTTTCTACACACACACACACACACACACACACACACACACATTTGTATGTATTTGCATTCTGAAGCAGATAAAATTTATAGCTTTGGTCAGTTTAAAATATGCCATGTGAGGAACAGATAAATGGAGAATGGGTGAGGCAGCAGAGCATTGAAAGGTGGAAATGGCAGTAAATCAGGATAGCATGCTTTTTGCATTTGTATCTTGGAAACTGGGAAGTTTTTATTGGAAATTGTAAATATATGTAAAAGTGTCTGGAATTGATGTCACATGGTGATGAAAAGTATTCTGACAGGAAATTCATTGTTCATTGAGGGGTGCCTACCATTAGGAGGAGTGTAAATGAAGTACACCTGCTTGCTACTAAAGTCTATTGAATTCAGAGGACCACACAGAGCTTATATGGAAACACATCTGAATCCTGTATGGCAAGTCACAATATACAGGCTGCAGATTCACTGATTCCCTTCCAGCAGCTGGCAAAACACATCCACCCATCTTAATTATGTTTAGTTTCCCTCTACGACTTCATAAAAAATACTTCTAGCTTCCTCAATCTATGCTGTGATTACTGGCTGACTCCCATATGTTGAACAATCATGCTTTACAACTTTCTCATATGTGAAAGTTGCTATTTCTGATTCATATGATTTCTGTTTAGATTTCTGAAATGTGCCTATCAAGTTCCGAAGGCCAGACTTCTGAAAATATGTATGTAATATATTCCTTAAACTTTGCAGTGTTCTCTCAAATGCCACATCTGTCAAAAAATTTCTTACTGATTGTTGAAATAGCTGTGTGTTTCAGTTTCTTTATTCTCCAATATCACTTTTGCTTACATGCTTTTTTCTATTTCTTACTATTTTTTCACGGCCAAACTTTCTTCTCACTGTGTTTAACTGCTTTAACCTTCATGCCTTACCTGTTTTTTCCTGGTTAAATAATTTAGTTAGTCTCTTTATTTCAATTTGCCATACATAAAGCTGGGATAAAACTACTTTCCGAATCAGTGAGTGCATAATTGTGAATTCATTAAAGATGAGGACAGCCAACACCCAGTAGCTATATGAATACTTATCACTAATTTAAAAATCTCTTTTCCACCAGGAGTTTTTCACCAAAGTAATGTTAAACCATTTCCAATTCGCACTCGTTTTCCCAGTAATACTGGGAATAAAGAAGATTTGGCTGGTTTATAGCTCTCCCAATAAAAGTGTGAGGATAGTGTAGTCTTGTACCTTTCTGATACTCTTGTAATGAAGCTATAGAATAACATAAGTATTCTATGACCAAGACATGGTGGTCATCATATGCATAAATTCATGAATTGGATAATGGTCAGCTTACGTAACTAATAGTGGTGTACTGGGTTTGCATGGCCAGGTTTTTGGTAGTGAGGACTACAGGGATTGCTCTTGTGAGAAGCTCCTGGAAGCTTCCTCCATGTTTGGTAGAGCTAAAGCCAGCCAGCTCCAAGATGGACATTCCACTGGCCAAGATCAGGCCAATTATTAATGGTGGTAATGCCTCTGTGATAACAGATTTAAGAAGGAAAATAGAAGTTGTTGTGCAGATATAATTGCAGCCAGAGAAGAGCCGAGTGAGAACATGTGAGAGGAACAACTCTGCAGACACCAAGGTCAGTGCAGAAGGAGGGATAGGAGGTGCTCCAGCTGCTGGAGCTGAGATTCCCCTGCAGCCCATGGTGCAGACCACGGTGAAGCAGCTGCAGCCCATGGAGGATCACAGGGATGCAGAGATTCACCTGAAACCTATGGAGGAGACCCAATCCAGAGCAGGTGGATGCCTGAGATGAGGCTGTGACCCCATGGGAAGCCTGTGCTGGATCAGGCTCCTGGCAGGGACCTGCAGACCTGGGGAGAGAGGAGCCCACACTGGAGCAGATTTCCTGGTAGGACTTGTGATCCCATGGGGGACCCACGCTGGAGCAGCCTGTCCTTGAAGGACTGCAGCCCATGGAAGAGTGACCCACCTTGCAGCAGTTTGTGGAGGACTTTTGACCGTGGGATGGACTCACACTGGAGAAGTTCATGGAGAACTGTCTCCCATGGGAGGGACCCCAGGCTGGGGCAGGGGAAGGAATCCCCTTCCTGAGCAGTGGGAGAAACAACATATAATGAACTGACCATAACCCCTATTTCCTGTCTCCGTGCACTGTTGGGGGGAAGAAGGTAGAACTGGGAAGGAGGAAGGAGTGGGAATAAGGTGTTCTTAAGGTCTTACTTTACTTTTCATTATCCTGCTCTGNTTCCACTGGCCAAGATCAGGCCAATTATTAATGGTGGTAATGCCTCTGTGATAACAGATTTAAGAAGGAAAATAGAAGTTGTTGTGCAGATATAATTGCAGCCAGAGAAGAGCCGAGTGAGAACATGTGAGAGGAACAACTCTGCAGACACCAAGGTCAGTGCAGAAGGAGGGATAGGAGGTGCTCCAGCTGCTGGAGCTGAGATTCCCCTGCAGCCCATGGTGCAGACCACGGTGAAGCAGCTGCAGCCCATGGAGGATCACAGGGATGCAGAGATTCACCTGAAACCTATGGAGGAGACCCAATCCAGAGCAGGTGGATGCCTGAGATGAGGCTGTGACCCCATGGGAAGCCTGTGCTGGATCAGGCTCCTGGCAGGGACCTGCAGACCTGGGGAGAGAGGAGCCCACACTGGAGCAGATTTCCTGGTAGGACTTGTGATCCCATGGGGGACCCACGCTGGAGCAGCCTGTCCTTGAAGGACTGCAGCCCATGGAAGAGTGACCCACCTTGCAGCAGTTTGTGGAGGACTTTTGACCGTGGGATGGACTCACACTGGAGAAGTTCATGGAGAACTGTCTCCCATGGGAGGGACCCCAGGCTGGGGCAGGGGAAGGAATCCCCTTCCTGAGCAGTGGGAGAAACAACATATAATGAACTGACCATAACCCCTATTTCCTGTCTCCGTGCACTGTTGGGGGGAAGAAGGTAGAACTGGGAAGGAGGAAGGAGTGGGAATAAGGTGTTCTTAAGGTCTTACTTTACTTTTCATTATCCTGCTCTGATTTTCTTAGTAATAAATTCAGTTAATATCTCTAATTCAAGCCTGTTTTGCCCATGATGGTATTTCATGAGTAGTGTCTCTCTATCTCAGCCCATGAACCCGTTGTTGAATTTTCTCTCCCATGTCCAGCTGCATAGGAGAATGAGAGAGAGACTTTGGTGGATGCCTGGCATGCAGACAGTACATCATGACAGTGTTTTTGGTGCCATGACTTGGATTCAAATCGAGGTTGCTGCCACCGCAAGAACCTGATGCAGAGTGGTCACATAATTGCTTTATACTTGATTGACTGCTAATGGGTGATTTCCTGTCAGGCCAGAAACTGACAACACTGATGTCAGAGAAGTAACTCCCTAATGTCTCCCTTGTACATGTGATCAGACTGTCCTGGCTATGGCTGGGGAAATCCAAAATAAGTTCTCTGAACTTAATCATTACACAGCTGTAAACAGAGTACAGAATTTGCCCTTATTTCTTTGACTAACAGGAGCATTTACTCTAGGGGCACCACCATTCTGCGGAAATAAACGCCTAAATATTTCCTTGTAGGTCTTTCAAAAAGACTTTTACACTCTCAATGAATTTCCTTATGCGTCCCTAGAGGCCACTAAAAAAAAAAAAAATTAACCTTTTATACTGTAATATAGTGCATAGCCAAGACTCCTTTTTACATTTATCTTCTGTTGTTATTACTACGTCCCTCTGATGTGACCAGTGGTGAGTTATAAACTGTTTATATTGTTTTCTAAATCATGCAGTCCTTGCAGATCTTTGGTATTGGTGAGGGGGTTTATATATTTCAATCTAAAGTGCTTGTTTTCCATTTGATTTGTGATTAGAAATTGACGAGCCAATAAAACCTCAAAACAGGCACACATTTGGTTCAGGCTACTTGGCCTTTGTTCATCCTATGAAGCTAACCAAAGAAAGCCAATCCAGACACAGTATTCTGCCATTAGGTCCAGGCAGACAGAGTGGCATTACGAGGAAACTTAGACATATTCTTTGTTGTATGTGTAAGATCAGCTGCAGGCTTATTTTAAGTTTTGGCTCTGGTTCAGGCCATTGTAATCAATATCTGGCTTGACTCAAGATTGGCTATGATTTTTTTATATTGTCTGCATAAGAAAAAATCTTAAATATAGAGAAATTCAGACTGGTGATACATTTAAAAGGCACTGTGCTTTCATTTATAGCCAGTAATACTAGCTTTTTCAGTTCATTGCTTTTTTGGAAATATTTGAGAACAAGGCCTATTTAAGAGTCAGTCAGACTTGGGTCACAAAATTTGAACTTCAAATAGAAATTTAAAACAGCTGTGTTTGAAATATTGAAGACAATTCAATGTATCCAAATGAGCTGGAAACAGTCTTCTTTTTTGTGGCATAAGACATATCTGCCTGTGTAAGAAAACAATACAGAAAGGCAGCGATTCCTTTCAGTCATGTGTGGAATCACCAACAGCACAGCTATGGAATACAGCTCCTGTTAGGTCAGATGTAATGCTGCACTAACACATCTACCCTCCATACACAGTTAGCTGTATACTGAGCAGAAATGTTGACTTGTGTTCCATGTAAGTCAGGAATCTGGGATCTGTGCATCATGTGTCACAGCTTGATGCAGGTATGACTGAAGACATCTGAACACAGGGATTGGTGTCTTCCAGAAAGCCTACAGTTGTATCAGTTATTTCAGCACACATAAAAAGTGCAAGCATTTTGCAGGAGTTGATTATGTGAATATTTAGGTTGTTAAACACCTCTAAGAACATAAGTTAAATGTCTCTTATTTTCCAGCAGCTGAGCAATTATTCCCTGATAAACCGTGTTTAAGCAGTACTGGATAGCACTTGTAGAAAATTGCCTTTACCTTTATAACTCTGTAGTTCTTTATGCCAGTGTCTTTGCACATTCATTTGCACATGATTACATCCATCTGCTATAATGAGATCAAAGAATGTTTATTTTAACTGTTAATCCAAAATGAAGTCAATAGTTGCACCAGCTTGTCACTTAATAGCTCGAGATCATTCTTTGATTCTGCTCCTGTTAGCCAAAGATTATATTTGTAATCCATGAAATTTTTAGATTTTTAAATCATAGCTATAATTGCATATCAACCCCTTGAGCTTGAATACAAATGCTGCGTTTGGTTTTTCTGTTGTTTAAAAATCAATATTCCTTCACAACTGACAAACAGTAAACAACTTCCTTTTCTTTTCCAGTTTGAGCCTGAATCAGCAGATATTTCTGAGTAATGACTACTCAATGGAGTGGTCTCAGTTAAGTAGCTAAGAAGACTTAGAATGGATGAAGTTAGGTAATGGAAGCATTTCCACTGTAACACTGCTATGTGTTATAGGAAAACAGCTTGTAGTGATTCAGCCCCATTTAAAGTCAAGAGGACAAATAATTGTCCAAATACATAAGAAATAAGTCAGCATAGAAGGACTCCAGGGGACGATCCAGCTCCATTCCATCCACTAGAATTCCAGTAGTAGCTCTGTTTAGAGGGCTCCTGACAGCTGGAAGCACACTGCATTAAGCTCAGTGGTGGTCCAACCTCTCTACCCTTGCTCACATGCATAGTCCTTACTCAAGAACAAAATTTTAAACTTGCCAGAATCAGCTTTGGTGCGTTTACGGAACTTAGAACTCAACAGGAATTCTTTTATTTGCTGGCTTGCCTAATGCAAGGTATTGGAAGATATGTGATGTTTCAGATATGCATATCAGAATTTTAAAACATGGATATTCATATACATGGATATTCATATATATTTCAAGTCACGTTGTAACTTGTGGAATTGATACAAATTGCATTCATCTTTTTCAATTCTTAGTACTGATTTTATCAATTAGGGCTTACAACATCTTTAAGAAAAGGAAGATGCAGCTCAGTAGTTTCGAAGGAATTATTAAATCATGGTAAACTTGGGACAATGTGCGCTCATTCCCGAAATGAAAAAAGAGTAGAAATCGCGATCTTCTGGAGAGGTCAAATGAGGACATTAGCTCGAGGGCTCGGCGCGCCATCTCTTGGTGACACCTGGAAGGGCCAGGAAAGATGTCCATCTGCGGGCGGCATGCTGCTGTCGGAAAGCATTGCTGTGCCGAGTCCTCTCACTGGGTTATCACTGCCATTGCAAGATCGTCAAAGATATAATTATCGAACGGACTAAATGGGTTTTCAACGTGCTAAAAGTTACTACCGGCAATTTTTGACAACTTTATGGCTGTTGGAAAATAGTAATCTCACGAACGTCAGCACCGTGATTTAGACGTACACAGTTAATCACTTCATCTCCTCAGTGGCATATTCCCGTGGCAGGAATCCCACGTTATCTCCCATAGTACGGAAAAGATAGGGAAATGCTTGAGGCAGTAACCATGTTTTAGGAGACTCTCAGCCCCTTACAGGTAGAAATAGCAGCTGGCGCTATAAACGTGTGGAAGAATCGCGTTTGTTATTTCCTGCCTGCCGTGTGCCCATCACCATCTGCCATCCCCCTGCAAGTCGGGCATTCCCTTGCTGTCCTCCTCGCTTTGTTTTTGCGAGGGGTTCACCGGGGGTTCATCGGGGCCGTTTGCTGGTGCGGGCTGCGGCTGTGGCGGAGCCGTTGGCGGAGCCGTTGCCAGGGCCGGGCCGGGCCGGNCCGGAGCGGCAAAACAGAGGATGCCTGCCGCCCGCTCGCCGCTTCTCTGCGCGCCCGCCATCTCCACGTCCTCATGAATTAGGGCTGCGCGGTGGGGGTGGGGGACGGCAGCGAGCGCCCCGGCGGAACCGGCGCCCCAGGCATGGCCGGCTCGGTGAGTGAGTAGCGCGGGTCTCCTCCGGCCCTCCTTCCCGCGCTGCCCGGCGCCGCTGGGAAGGGGCTGGCGCGACCGGCAGTTTCTCTTCGCATGCGGCTTTCCCTGCCTCCCGCTGCTCCCGGCGGCGGCGTGGCGCGCGCACGCATTTGGAGCCGCGGTCCTGCCGCCGCGGCGCGGGCAGCGAGCGCGGAGGCGCCGAGAGCGGGACGGAGCGTCCCTGACAGCGGGTCCCGGGTCACCTCCCCGCGCTCTCCCAGTGACATCGAGAGCTGTCCTACGCCCTCGCCTGTGGGGCCGTTTTTTTGTTGTTGCAGCGATGCCTTGCTGGTTTTGCCAGCTCTCCCCCACCAAATCCTTTCTACCGTGTTTATGGTACGGCTTGCGTCCGTGTGCCCCCCGTACTGCCCGCGACGGGTCCGGTTCCCCCCGGCCGCCAGCCCCATCTCCGCTTGATGGGGCGCTCACCGGCCGCTCCCCGCCTCTTCCCCCGCAGTGTGCCGTCCAGGTGAAGCTGGAGCTGGGTCACCGAGCCCAGGTCAGGAAGAAACCCACCGTGGAAGGCTTCACCCACGACTGGATGGTGTTTGTCAGAGGGCCTGAGCATAGCAACATCCAGCACTTTGTGGAGAAAGTCATCTTTCACCTGCACGAGAGCTTCCCCAGGCCGAAAAGAGGTAGTGGGGCTCCCCTGGGATGAGCGCTTGGAGGCGGCCCGGAGCGGGCGCAGGCGGTGGGTCTCTGCCGGTCTCGGTGGAGAACAAAAGCGGCCGCCAGTGCGGTGGTGGGCTGCCGGGCTCTCTCCCGCCGCTTGTAGGGCTGACTGGGGTCGGGAGGGGCTCGTCTCTGCCTCTTCACGCACTTGCTTGCCGCGGAGATGTCCACTCGCGTTTGCCTGTGGTCGCAGAGCTTGGTCCGGCCGTGGGTCTGGGTCCCGACTCTTTCTGGTCTCACGATGGTGGGTGGCATGGAGTTAGCTTCTGTCCCAGCGTAGGTCCTCACTGAAGATTTTTGCCCACGTGTTATTTTTTTCTGGCTGGTGTTGTTTCCTCTCGATGTCCTGTGTGACTGGAATAGGGATGCCTGTACGTGTGTTGCTGTTCCAATTTTGGTACTTGTGTTTGGATTCCTTAAACTCGTTCCTGCTTCTTCATCTACTGAGTTTCATCTTTTTGTGAGTGTATAAAAAAGTCTCAAAAGATATGTATGTGTGGTACATTTGTACCCATACAAGTTTGGCTGGGAGACATGTAAGAAACCTTTTGTTTTCAGATCTGTGTCCTGAGCCTTTTCTTGTCTTGATTATTGTAGTGGGATTGGTTGAGGTAACAGTACAAATAATAGAAATGAGCAGGTTTATTTATCTATATAGATACAATGCTTAGGAGTTATCTTTCATTTGATCTGCAATCTTTATTGGCATCTAGTGCTTCTCCAATTCCTTAGAGCAACATCATCATATATCCTGTCTGCTTAGCTTGGAGCTAAGGGGGGATAAATTGAATGTACATGGAGCAAAAGACAAGAAAATTTTGAGTGTTGGGATAAAAAAGCTTTGCTTTGTGGTAGGGTAAAAACATATAGTTTGATTTAATATTTTTCTGTTGGAAGATACCAAGCTGTGACTTTTTTACATCAGTGACTGTGTTTTCTCTAGAATACTTTCCTTCCCTTAAGCATCAGCGTATTACAGTATTTCAGTATTATCAACATTACAGTATTTCAGTTCCAGAGTTTATCCTCTGAGGTACAGGCAATTAATTCCCTTTTATTTGCATACCATTAGTATATTTTTTGGATCAATTTAAATCTGTGCAGACAGTTTTACACAGACAGTTTTCAGTGAATTGTATGAAATACTGCAGTATTACTGTTGAATTAAATTGCCCATCTTGTCCTGCGGAGTCTTCTGGCATTTTTCAATTTCTTGTGCAAAAAGCATGGCTTTAAGTCAATCTAAATAGTTTGGCAGAAAAGCTCCTGGAACAGGTCTAAGTAGCCTAAATAGCTGAGATAGTATTATTCATATTCAGTGAATTAGATGATGTATTGTGTGAAATCAGTGGTAGAAAGTGTGCTTAATACTTGAAGCCTGGTCTGCATAGGAGTTGTTGGTGGTCCTCTCTGCTTTTATTATTTCTGCTATATTTATTTGCTTGTTGTCTGGCCTCCGGGAACATGATTCTGCTGCCCAAATTTGCTTGCTAGGTGTTATGTGGAGCTTGCTAATAAGAATATAATTCAGAACTTTTGCAAGTGAGGGATACATCATTTGCTACTTGCTTTGTGTCTCCAGCGGCTGAGTTCAGTTACACAGTCATTTAAGTAATTGTTTCAAATTGTTTATTTTGGGGTTTTGTTTATATGCATCATTTTCACGATATGGCAACTGCTGGGAAGGATGCCCTCTTATATAGCCTGGGAGGGGACTTGTACAGTACTTGTACCTGCCTTGGATTGTAGGAGAACTCTGCAGCCACTCTCATTCAGCAGATTATGACTTGGATGGCAGGCACTCCATTCACTTCTGGGCTTTGCTTAGCCTCCTGAAACTACTGATGCTGAAGAAATTTCAGGTCCTTGAAATCACACTGGGGGAATGATCCATGTATGAATTACCTAGAATGTTTTCTGCTGTTGTAAAGTGTTTAAAAGGGTAGTGGGAATGTGTGCCTTGTAATTTAGAGCAGTTTGTCATTCTAATTTAGAAGTACTGTTAGTATTTTTGATGGAAGTATTCTAAGGTGTTTTTTTGGTCTCTATAAATCAGTGCTGACAATCTGGTTTGATACCTCAAGTGTTGCATATTTAATAGGAATGGTTTGCATGTTTGAAGTGTTAGTAAAACTACCCGTTTTCCATCACTTTGTCTACAGTTATTATTTATACTTTGTTATTTTAGCATAGGATAAACTTGGCAATTTCACAAACTTAGGAGATGCTTGGTAATTTCACAAACTTTTCCTGAGCTGTGGGTTTGGCATGCTGAAATTAGGTGCACAGTATTAATCAAAAGCAAGTGCTAGTATACCAGCTAGCCATAATAACACCTAATTGTCTGATAAGTGTTCTGTTTATCACTGCATTCATGATAAGAGTGGCTGCTCTAAGATGTATGCCTGGTAGGAAAAAATTTAGTTCATTATGTCTGTCTGTAAAGCTCGTGGATCAGTTTGAAAATAATAAATCAACAAGCTAAGATTGGCGTTATTAACTCATAAAGTATTTCTGTTGCTAGATCAATTTTTTATTAGGGACACAGTAATTCCAGCTACCAGGGGAGGCAAGGGAGATAAATTATTGCCAGGTCATTTGCTTTGCAAATTTATGAGAATAGCTGGATAAACTGTCAGTTTATCAGCTACAACTATGGTTTTGCTTATCTGTTTGTGCTAGAAATTTTGGAAATACTAGATGTTGGCAGTGAGTTTGCAGAGGTGTGTCCAAGTGTTTGTTCTGCTGATAGTTGCTACAGAGCAAGCAGGGTTCTGTATCCCAAAGTTGTATTAGTTTTCAGGTGGCAACGTTACTGGAGTGGTGTTCAGTCACTGGAGTGCAGAGCACGTTGATTTGTGTGTGTTGGCAGGATGGAAGGGTGATAGTGACTAACAGGGGATGAAGTGTAAATAAGCTTGAGTGACCTAATAAAATAGTATAGTCTTTCAGTCTATCTCACCTTAAAATCCTGAGCTTGGCAGTGGTTTTATGGCTTTGTTTGCCTTATGATGACTGAGTGCCTAAGTTTATCCTTGCATGGAGGAGCTTACAAGAGTGTGCAGCGGTTTGTCCTTTTTACTTCGTCCCATTCAATGGCCTGGTCTTGCTGTTTTCCATGAGTAGTTTCATGGGGGCGTGGCAACAGGACTGCTAGTCACATTAAATAGAGTAGAGTCATGCCCAGACTCAATTTTGAGTAATATTTGCAAGACAAAAGCTCACTAGCATGGTCATGCAATCAACAAATGTTGCTGTTTGCAAATCTGTCTGCTGATGTAAATTGGTTGAGAGAAGATATGGAGAATTTTTAAGATTCTACTTTTATTTCAAAGGATGTGCAGCTTACCTTTCATAATTCATGTGAAGAAAATAGTCCTGTGTGTAGAAGTGAAGTATTTTAAAGCGTGTCTGTGAAACAAGGTGTGTCACCTGATTGTGGTTAGTTTTGATCCCCTGCTATAATGCCTCAAAAAGAGGA
>VYZR01063279.1:19078-43061 GCA_013400675.1 Oxylabes madagascariensis
TCATGACATTCATTCCAATGGGTAAATTAAGAAAATGCACTAACGGCAAATTTATAAAGGAGGAGCAAAACTTTCACAAAGCAAAATTAACATATTCCCTGTGGAAATTAAAATATGCATAACAGTTTTTAAAATACAAATTAATAGCTTAATGCTTGACACAAGTAAGGTAGCAGCAGGTGGTAACAAGTAATTGCTCAGCAGGTGGAGGAAGTAGAGNACTAGCTCCAGAGTGTTTATAGTTTTCTTGTCCAAAATGCTCAGAACTAAATACAGTATCCCTGATGTGGTCTCCCCAATGCTGAGTAGAGGGGAAGGATCAGCTCCCTTGATCTGCTGGCAACGTTTTCACTCATGCAGTCTGGATGCTGTTGGTCTTCTTTTTTACAAGGGCAAATTGGTGGATCATGTTCCACTTGCTGGTCACCAGGATTCCCGGGTACGTTTCTACCAAGCTGCTTTCCAGCTGGCCAGCCTTCTGTGTGCTGTGGAGCATGGGGCCTTTGCCAGGTGTAGGACTTTGTATTTCCTTTTCTGGAATTTCATGAGGTTCCGATCTGCCTATTCCTTTTGTTAATCAACATCCCTGTGAACGGCACCAAAACCATCTGGTCTAGCAATCTCTCCTTTCACTTCTGCATCACTGGTGAATACACTGAGGGTGAACTCTGTCCCATCATTAACGAAGATGTTAAATAGGACTAGACCCAACATCAACCCTCGGGATACTGGCCTACAACTGCACTCTGTGATGCTGATCAAACCTTCTGGCACAGCAATATGGCCCGTTTTCACTTCACCTCCACCGCTCACTTAGCCAGTTCACACTTCATCAGTTTGTTTTTAAGCAAGTCATAAAAAATAGTGACAAAATCCTTACTGAACCTGAGATAGACAACATGCACTGCTTTCCCCTTATCTAAAAAGGCAGTCATCTCATCACAGAGGGTTATCAGGTTGGTTAAACATAGTTTCCCCTTCATATATTTATGCTGACTATAAACTATCACCTTATCACCTTCTTGTTCTCTATGTGTCTGGAAATTGTTTGCAGAAGATCAGCTCCCTCACCTTCTCAGGGTTTAAGGTGAAACTCTCCAAGCCTAGAGAGTTCCTCAGGTCCTCCCTGCCCTTTCTACAGGCAGGAGTGAACTTGCTTTCTTCCCTTCTTCTTCACAGTCCTCAGCATCCCCTCTCAATACCTAACCCTATCCTCCTCCATCAAGTGCAAGTCTTCCTTGCTCTGAACTTTACAGCTGATATTGGGGACCTGCCATTCCTGCAGGTTCATCTTATCAGTAAAGACTGAGGCAAAGAAGACCACAGGCTATTTAGTGTCATTTGTCACCAGGTTTCCTGCCTCATTCAGCAGCAGGCTCTCATTTTCACCAGTCTTCCTCTTCTGCTGATGTAGGTCAAGAAGCTTTCTGGCTGCCCATGGCATAATTCACCAGGATCAACTCCTAATATGCTCCGGCATTTCCAACCCCACCATGCATTAAGTGGAGCTTGGATAAAGTGATACTTGAAAGTCAAACAGCTTTCTTGGACCCTCCTTTTCTCCAGGTCCACAGGCCATGGGATTCTTCCAAGTAGATTGCTTGTGCCCTCATGTATTTTCTCTTCAAAAGGTATACCAGGGTGATTAAAGTTTCCCATAAACACCAGGCCTGTGAACACAAGACTTCTTCCAGTTGTAGAAAGAAGGTCTCATTTAATACAGCCTGATGAGGCAGTGTGCAACAGACACCCACAGCATCACCCACGTTGGGCTCTCAGTACAATGCACTTCAGTGCCCACAGGATGTTCTTAGCTGGATCAGCATCCATTCTGGGCAGAGCTCCATGCAATCCAGCTAACACGCTCACGTAAAGGGCAACTCCTGCTCCTCACCTTCCTGCACCTGTCCCTCACAGCACACCTGCTGTGTCTCTGTGACTCCAGTAGGATGGAAGTCAGGTAACTGCACACAGGTTTCTAACCAATAAGACAGAAAGTCTATTTATAAGCACTGGAATCAACAGTTTGCCTTGGAGGCCTGGTGGGGGGACAAGAAGGAGGGGGGGAGTCTGAGCAGATGCTGTAAAACTGTTACAGCCTCTTCCTTCCTCACTCCCACTTTTCCAACTAAAGCATTTTAATTTCAAAGCATTTTAATTTTGTAGTTTCAAAGTCTTTAAGAAATTACACATGATACAATGGACTAGTTAAGCCTGATTTCCTCTATTTTTGATCTCTTCTTTTAACATTACAGCCCTATCTTGTGATTTATGCTTTCACTTTCTATGCTGGTTTTTCACTAATTGACTTTTCGTGAGGAGGGACAGAGTCAGCCATGGAAGAGATTCTCTGTGAGGAGCCACTAGCAGCTTCCTCTGTGTCTGGCACAAGCAATTGCTGGCTGGCTCTGAGAACTGGCACACTGCTAAGCCAATTAGAGACGCCAGTAACACCTTTATGATAACATATTTAAGAAAGAAGAAACCGTGGGAAGCTCTCTTTCTGCCCTTAGAGGCGCAGCCGAGCCCCTTCCCAGGGCGGCTGCCGAGATCCTGCTGCCAGGGCGGCATCCTGGCACCATGAGCACCTGTGCAGCCTGGACCACATGACCAACAGCGAGAGGAATAGCAAGCAATTCCCTGATGCAAAACCCAGACAAAATCAACTTTTCAGTGCTGCAGAACTCTGTAAAATTTTTCAATTAATAGAACTTGAGAAAAAACAAACCTACAAACACCAATCCTGTCCTGAGTCAGAAAAAACGAGAAAGTGAGGAGAACAACATGGCGATCCTAAGGTCGGTGCAAAGGAGGGAGGGGGAGGAGGAGGTGCTCTGAGCGTCAGAGCTAAGATTCTTCTGGAAGTTGTGATGAGGACTATAATACAACAAACTGTTTCCCTGTAATTCATGAAGTGCATGGGGGGATGCAGCATTCACCCACAGCCCATGAGAAAAAGGCACTTGTGCTGGAGCGTGTGGATGCTGAAAAGCTGTGATCTGGTGAGAGGTTTGAACAGACAGTGAGAGAACCCTTCCTTCCAAAAATAGAGGAAGAGGACTCTTGCTTTTATAGTAGAACAGCTCATCCTTAAAAACTGCACCCCATAAGCTAAAAGCAAGCCATGGGAGGGACTTCACACTGCAAGCAGGTTCCAGGTGGACTGTTAGCTGTTAAAATTAAAACCACATTGGAAAAGTTCACAGAGAACTGTTTCCCATAGGAAAGACCCCATGGCATAGCAAAAGAGACTCCTCTCCTTAAGTGAACTGACGAAAGATTTTAGAAGTGACAAACTGACTAAACCCGCCATTTTTTGTCTTCCTGCACTGTCAGTGGGATGGAAAAAAGGCTGGGGTGGGGTAGAAGGGTGTTCTAAAGTTTACTTAAGTTTTCATTATCCTCTTTTAATTCTGTTAATAATTTTTTTTCTTTATACCATTTAAAGTTTTGAGCCTGCTTTGCCCTTTAAGAGTTTCTTCCTAATCCTTCTCTCAACCCATGAGTTTTCTTTCCCCACCCCCACTGCTCAACTATAGCAGAGGAAAATGAATAAATGATTTCTTGTGGGTACACTGGCATTTGGCCAGCTTTAATCTGTCACACTTTCTAAATCCACCTGTACCAAGAAGTTTCGTTCATGATCTGAGCCCCTACACTTTATTTGTTTTCCTAATTCTTACTATCTTCCTGTGTTACTCAATTTTTGTTCAAATCATGCTGCATCTAGAGTAAAGTCATAATCATCAACGATTTTGTAGATCAGGCTAAGATGTAACGAAACTAAAAAACCCAAAAAATCTTGAGAAGAAAGGAATGCTGATATTTCCTGGATTTGTCACAGAAGAACATGTTTAATTATACAAACATATTAAATATTTTTTAACTAGGAAAATAAAACTATTAATAAAATGCACATTATATATTATAGGAAACTAAACACCACAAAGTTTACATTAGATGCATAATGGAAGTTAAATTATCATGAAATCTATAGGTGCAGGTGGCAGACACAATATCAAAACACAGAGGGTGAAAAAACAATGATTTATGATTCAATAGCCAACTGGTATTTCTTACCTGGCAAAGAAGAATTTATACAACCCCACACTTCTTTCTGAAAAATAAAAATGCAATTAAGCAAAAGCAAGTCTACAGAATGAGAGAGTTTCTAGCAGACTCAAACCAACAATTTCAGCATTTTTTCCACTGGGTTTTAAATACCTGATTGGAAGAATTCTTACGTTTAAACATCTTTTAAAGAAGTGCTGTGATAGAATTTGAGTACCATTTCCTTCAATAAGAAGGCTGCTATGCACGGACTATGGAATCAATAGCAGCATTTTAGCAGATACAGAACATAACGTAGTTATCTGGAATACACAAGCTAGTCAACTCCCTCCATCAGCGTTCATAGAACTAAACTGTAACTTAGACAAAGAACAAAATTTGTCTAGGACTAAGACCCATGGAGAAGCTTATTGCCCTAGCATTCCTTCCCACCAGCTTTAAAATACCCTAAACACACATGGCCACACAGAAAACAAATTAATGAAACAGTATCAATCACACTGACAAAGCAACCCATACTGTCACACAATGACACATCTATCATCACAGGAATCAATGACTTTCCAAAGTTGCAATGGATCTGTATTTAATAATCTAACATCATCCTCCTCTGTATCTGCAGAAGTTTTCTACTTAGACAAGAGCCAAAGCAAGATCAAAAGAAGATGGTAAAGAGCTGCTACTTCTATGAGTTCCATCCCTTTGATTCAGTTATCTTCCTTTAGTTCTTGAGGAGGTTAATGGTTGGACTCAAAATGATCTTTAGAGTCTTTTCTAACCTAAATGCATCTATGATTCTAAGAAAAAAAATCACAATCTTCTGTTGACAGTTATTTAATTAATACCAGGCAATACCCTTTCTATCATACTACTTGAAGAAATACACACAACACAATGTCTGTAACCAGTGCTGAAGAATATTGACCATCTGATTAAATTTAAACCTATTTGCTCATCTGTGAAATGGCACCTGAACACCTGTCCAACAAGACAAGAGATATCTGAGAACAGCAAATATGGCATTGAGTTGAATGGTTAACTATTTTATATATCTAGATATTACCAGTTCGGTGATATTAATTTAAGATCCACATCGGAGAGCTGACTTGTCATTTATAAAGAGTTATAAAAATTGTGTCATTTTCCCCCTTTCACATAATCTCCAATCCTATCTTATCAGAAGCACTTCTCTGCTATACAGATAAGATTCTACTTGTCTTATCAAGGAATGAAAGATTAAGAAAACCAGTACCAAACCAAATGCTATTTGGTTTTCACTTCAGTAGGTTTTCATGACAGATTTTACTCATACCAGGAGCTGTCTATAACTCTCTGAGATGTTACAGCTATTGACTCACAGAAACAAGAAGTTGAAAGAACTTGACACACAGAAGGATCTATAAGTAAACAGTCTTGTTGCTTATTAAATGTTATTCCCAGATTTACTAGTCCTACTCATTGCCCGCTTGAGCTGAGCATGTTTTAGGCTTGCTGCAAACAGTATTGATACTATTCAGAAGTAACAGAAATTACCAGAAGAAAGCAGGCTTTTCTGACTGCAAAAGGGTGCCAAGAGATAAGACTCTAAAATTTACAATCTGAATGACCATACTTATCTATTCCCTGATTAGACAGTTCTTAGAAGAGGGAGCAGATTACACTCTTTTTTTAGTGAAACTGAAGAACTTTAGTGACAGTACAGAACTTTCAGGAAACCAGAATCTTATTTATCCAATAAAAGCACTACTTCAGTTTCTCAGATAAGGCCATAAACAATTCGGTGCCAGCTACCAGGGCCTTCCTGTCTTAGCCCAAGACCTCATGGCTTTGTGCCATACACGGTGGAACGTATGATCTAATTTAAGTCGTATCATTAACATCCAAGTGACAATCACCCAGCACAGGTTTTTACAAGATAGCTAAGACTTTCATTGCATTTTATAGCTTACACATGCCACCTTATTGTAAGTAACATAATTTATGATGGCTTTACAAAAAAAATAGTATATATATATATATATCCTACTTAGAGGTTCAAATCTCATTTGAAGAGCTTTTCTGGCAAGTCTTACCATTGATTCTGGACAATACTCAGGTGCTCGCTGCAGTAAGTGCTTCAAACGGGAGTCACTCTTAGAAGACAAAATCTGTTAGAAACAAAACACATTTTAAAACATAGAGAATGTAATGGAACATCAAATACTTTTTTCAATTGATTTCACTGTTCTAAGTTTCTGTAATGTCTACTCTTTGACAACTTTGCCTAACAGTATGTATAGAACTCAAATTTAAGATTTTTTTTATATATTTGTAGTTTTTCAAATATGTTTTGCTTTTTATAGAGAAGCCATTTTTTTCTATTTAGAAGAGAATGAGAATTTTCTCCTCGAAAATTTTCTCTCCAAAAAATTTCAAAGTTTCTACTGAATGCAGAAGGGCAATGTTAACTAGAGGATTTCTGCTGCACATAGCAAAATACTATACAACTCTATTTACTTCATTAACCTTCTGCTACATGTTACATGACCTTAAGCAATTAAACTTCAAAAAAACCCTGAAACAAGAAATTTCTGTGGAACAAGGGAGAACAAAACCGAGACTAGTTAAAGAGACAGTCAAAACTAACAGGAGAATGCATAGTACCCACAGGCAAATTGAACACCCAGGAACCCACTAGACTGGATGGAATACAACTGAGGATGTTGAGGATGTTGTTCCTTGAGCAGTCTAATAAAGTTTTGCTACTAAATTAAAACAAGGAACTGGTCAACAAGAGGAATGGAAATAGACTATTAATGTGTGATATGAAACTGGAAATTATATAACTGAAACTGATGAATTTCAGAAGGAAAAGTACATTACAGCTCTATCCTAAATTTGTTCTACTCTCTATTCTAACATGATAAACTTATTGAAAGAAAATCAAGAGAACAACAGCACTTGTTTCAGAAATGAGAGCAAAAAAAGAACTGCATTAGTATTCAACTCTTCTGAGGTCACAGAATAATAAAATAATTCAGGTTGGAAGGGATCTCAGAAGATCATTTATTTCAACCTCATTCTCAAAGAAGGGTCAACTATGAGACCAGACCATGGGGTCCATGTGCTTATTCTTTCCATCTGTCCACGTCCCCCTAGATGACAGTCCTGCCATTAAGATTATCAACACTTCCTTTCAGCTTCATACAGCCTGAAGACTCAATGACAGCCGCCTTGTCCAGGTCATTAACAAACGCCTAAAACAGGACAGGTCCCAGGGCAGACCACTTTGGTATTCCATTTCTTACTAGCCTGCAGGCAAAGTAGGACCCACAAACCTCTGTCTCTGAGCCTGATTTTACAACCGGCTTTTTACTCATCTAATTGTCCGTTCCTCAAACCCATATGATCCTAAAATGGATACAAATACATTGAGGGAATTAATGTTTAAAAACTTGCTACAGACAACACAAATGACATCCACACCTTTCTCCTCATCCAGAAATCCAGCCTTATTATCAAACCAGTTGGCCAGGAATGATTTACTGACACTAAATCACACACTGCCTTCAGCAACAACTTCACATTTTTCCTTCTTCAGCCTTTAACTACTGCCATAAAATGTCTTGTTGCCCTTGACGTTCTTTAGGAGTCTCAATTCCAGCTGAGCTTTATCTTTCCCTATATAACCTTACTTGCCTTGGCAAAAAGTCTAAATTCCTCCTGTAAAACACTTCCCTGCTTCTACACTCTCTATACCATATCTTTTCTGCACCAAAGCTTGTTCATGACTTCTCTGTTTATCCAAATCAGATTCTTGGAACATTAAGGTGTTTTCCTGGGAGCAGGGACAGACTGTCCTTACGCTTGGAGGAGGATATGGATAGAGTCCTCTGGAATGGCATACAGATGAATGCTGCCAGAAAATTTATCAGTATGAAACTTCTCAGAAATAAATTTTGGGAAAAAAGTCACTTAAAGAAAGGAAGGCCCATTTATTCCCTGCTACAGTGTCTGACACGCTTAATCAAATAATCATGAAAAGGAGACGATACTAGAGCTAAAAGTGGAATAATACTTATTAAGAATGCAAAATAATTAGGTGTTTGAATCATGTTAGTTGACAAACCAATCTGTAATCCACATTCTCTTTTTCAAAGGTCTCACAGTAGCTGATTTACTGCCCTTAATCAAGCTTTTTTCCTTAACTGGCTGGATCAAGGGCAACATGACCAGCTGTCCTGTGCCTTTCACTAGTCCCTGGGCTCCCGTGCAAGGCCTCCCACAATACTATCGCTGGTGTCCATACGGATGAGTGGACAATGGGTAACAGTCTGAGGGTCAGAAAAACCTTGTGATTCCTGCAACAACCTAGATCTGAGTCCCCGGAAACCAAATAACCTTAGCCAGAAAGTCTCATCTGTAGATGAGTGCCTCCACGCCCTGCAGAAGGGAGTGTTTCTCCAGGTGGTATTCTTTACAATCTGCTGGTTAGGCCAAGATGGCTCCTCAACAAATCTCATTCCTCCTTATCTGCTCTGAGGCCCCAAATCTAATCTGCAAGTGCATATCCAAAGACAGGCCAAGGAAATTCTTCCTCCTGTCAGCTGCACAAAACAGTTAAGTTACAAAAGATGAAAATCAGTAAAATAATAGCAGACAGCTCCTTCAGTCAGCTTGTTGGACCGCATCAAAGGATCACACAGAAAGTGATGCCACCAGTCTGATGTGAGGTAGCTAAGCCAACTCCTTATAGAATACTTTGAGGGGCACCAGTCCTGCTTCAGACTTGTTCTAGACCTCTCACCACTAAGATTCTGGATATGCTGATTATCCAAGTAGAGAGAGATCGTCCAGATGAGGCCAGATCAGAGTATCTTACAAAAGCCACAGAAAACTATGTCATAATTAGAACCAGTATAGCAGAATTGGAATGGAATTTGACAGTAAAAAGTTGGAGGCCTTTCATGAAGAGCCAACAGGAATTCACATGATAAGCTGGAAACTTCAAACAGGTGAAACACAAGAAAGAAATGGACAGATGATTCCAAACGACATATCAGTGCAACTACTAAATTCACCAATTTTTTTATATATACAGGAATGGATATCTTTCTCTTATATCCAAGTTCGAACATAATTTTTAAGACTGAATGCCACAGTTTTTTTTATAATGCCATGTATAATTTTGCTTACCTGTATTCAAAGATATAAACGTGTGATGGAAGGGCTGCAAGAATTATTATAGGAATTGAGAGAATATCTTATGCAAAGAGACTGTAAGACTTTTCCTTGTTTGGCCTAATAATATGAAAGCTGAAAGAAGATTTGGTTGTATTCTTTAGATATACCAGGGAGGGAAAAGTGCAATTTAGAGTGAAAGTTTTGTTAATACAATCAGAGATAAATATAAACTTAATCATAACCAGGTTTATTGCTCGAACAGCTCCAAAGTGAGCAACGATGAAAACAAGAAAAGAGGATGGGTATGATCTAAGAACACAACTTAAATATAAAAAATTGTGTATACATCTATGTAAGTTTTACTGACGTAAAATTCTAATGTAGATAAATAAATGTAACTACACACACACAAAGCTAAGTACAAATTACTACCCACAGGTATAAATCTAAACATAAATTATGGAAAAATACTTTCCAAGCTTGAATTCAGAACAAACAGCCTTATGAATAGAGTAAGTGAGCAGATTTTTGCTGCATTCTCAAAGCCATTTATCATAATGAGATGCTTAGTGGACAAACAAGAACTAGAAGGAAGAAAGAATAATACTAGCATCTTGTTCTTCAGTTTGAACTCCCCAGAACTTAGAAACATGTAAGATTCATAAATTCTGTAAAATACCTTCACCCCTCTCATTTCCCAATGTGCTTATCACTTCTTGACCAAATTGTGGCCTCAAGTTGGTATTTCTATTTCTCCTCAACTTCAGCAGAACCCATTTTCCACTACAAAAAGAAAGAGGACTATAGTTTTAAAACTTCGAAGCTCTCATTTCGATACCATTACATCTCACAATTCACACACAGCCTCCAGAGAGAGAATTATTAGCTCACAAACTAAATGTTGCTACATCATTGTCTAAAGGCACCATTTCAACTCTGATGGAGTTAAATTTAAAACAAGCTTACCTGTTCACAGACATCACGGCACATTAAATTGTCCTTTGCATGGTAACAACAAGACAAGCCTATGGAAAAGCAGGGAGAGGGAAAAAGATATTTAAAAGATTTGAAACACTTAACCATCACTTCTGAACACAAGTGCACACATGATGTTCTATCAGGACAATTTTCTGACCCACAGATGACTCTGGGAAACTCTCCTTCCCAAAAGGAACAGGAGAAAGTTTTGTTCTGAAAATGATGAAGATCTTTATCAGAAGTCTCACAGGTACCCCTGAACACTCACTGCCACCAAAATGAGATCTCACTTCCTTTCTGCCTCTAGTCACATTTCTGCTACTTAACTTGGCACTAGCTTGGCACATGGCAAATTCCTTCATGAGACAATGCAATTTATTAACTCAGGGGAAACTTAAAAAAGAATAAATACGAAAAAGTAAACAAAGAACCTGCCAAAAATCTCTGTAGAGAATATGTGACTCTGTAAATCGAATCATCTCATAGAATCAGAAAGTGCAAGAATCAGTTAGGAACAGGTGGTGAAGGAAATCAGAGCAGGGGCCTCTTTTCACATAACTGCTCATTGAACTCTGTGTTCTAAAAACCTTGGAACAAAACCATAAATTGCTTAACTAGCGATGGATGATTAAGACTGGATTTGCCTGACTAGAAGGAAGTCATAAAGGAAACATAGATATGGACACATCAAGAGTTAAAAAAAAAAACAACAAAAAAGAACTGGAGCTAAGAAGTCATGAAACACTGATGCTTAACCCAGCATTTTTAGCACAATACTCTGCTGTGCTTTGTACTCCCTACCATTCAAATATTTTGTTCATTCACGGCTAAGCTTGGCAAATATAAAATTAATTGAACAGTGCCTTAATATCCATTTTCATCCTCACTTTCCTTTGTTTGGATCAGTGTTTTAGAAAACAAACAGAGGTGTCCTTCAAAGCTTTTACTTCCACACACATCTTCACACACAGGACAATTTAATGATTACAGATTTCTGCTGAGCTGCATCTGAACTATGTATCACACCGGTACAACAACAACAAAAAAGTCTTTTTCAGAATACCTTACTAAACAGATTTTGACTGAACCATCAAGAAGGAACTTGGGCATAAATACCTTGCAATATTAGTAGGTTTATCAATGGAAAGCTGGGACAGAGCATGTCATACGTCATTCCACTAGCTTTTTACTGCCTCCCTCCTAAAACTAAGCCTCACTAGAAACCAAAACTATAAAACAATGAAATGCCCATAAATGCCTTAGTGACTGCAGTCTTCTGCTTCAAAGTAGTACATGTTTTGTATTTTCCATTCCTATGACAATGTCATCTATGTATTAAAAGGTGTTTTCCAATATCTGTTTTGTGCTGCCTTCTTTTTCCACCACTCTTTTTTGGTCCTGACAGGAAGTTACAGACACATAGATTCCTAGAACGGTTTGGGTTGGAAGAGACCTTAAAGATCATCTTGCTCCAAGCCCCCTGCCAAGAGCAGGGACACCTTCCACTAGACCAGATTGCTTAGAGCCCCCACCAGCCTGGTTTGAACACATCCAGGAATGGAGCATCCATCCTCTGGGAAACCTGGACATGACTGGCATTCCGGGCAGTGAGCACACATTGCCAAGACATCTGCGGGGAGCTATTTTACCACTATCCTTCTTTTTATTAAACGTCTTGCCCTCACTTTTTAAAATACTAAATACCTTGTTCGATACCACTTTTCTACTGAAAGCAAGGAATACGAGTCCTGGAGCACATAGCCTGTTCTGACACTACATATGGCAACCCAGGCGTCAGCTTTTGCCCATTTGGACCACTTCAAGNATTGGCTGCGGCGCCCCGCCAGGCCACGCCTCCGCCGGCCCGCGCCGCCGCGGACATTCCAGGGGGAGCCGAGCCGGGGGGAGCGCGGGGTTCGGCCCCGCCTCCTCCTCCGCCTCCTCCGCCTCCTCCTCCGCCTCCTCCGCCTCCTCCTCCTCCTCCTCGGCCCGGCAGCGGGCTGCCCGCGGGCACCCGTTCTGTGCTGTCCGGGCCGCAGGACCCTGCAGCCTTCCTTCCCCCCAGCCCATGGAGTGGCAGGGCCATGGCCGGAGGGAGGACTCGGGCTCGATCTGAAAAGAGGAGTAAGGAGAGGAGAAGGGGGTACAGGCTCTGTGGAATTAGTTTATTTCTATTTATATATAGTATTTGAATTATTGACATACTTCTAGACATCCCTTTTCGAGCATTAGTTGCAGCCTTACTGTACTTAAAGTAGGCTAATGAGGAGAAGGGAGAGTGACTTGAGAAGGCAAATAGTGACAGGACAAAGGGGAATAGTTTTTCACTGGAAGAGGAGATATTTAGATTAGATATTCAGAAGACATTCTTTACTCAGGGGGTGGTGCATTACTGGCACAGGTTAGTGGCCCGGAGGAGCTGTGGATGCCCTATCCCTGTCAGTGTTTAAGGCCAGATTGGTTGGAGCTCTGAGCAAGCCGGACGAGTGAAAGGTGTCCCTGCCTGTGGCCCAGGATGGTCTTTAAGGTCCTTTCCAACCCAAACCATTCTGTGATTTCTATGTTTGTAAGGCAACTTTATAGCAATATTTTCTGCTTGAAATTAATTTGTGTATCCAGTGACTGTGAGGGAGAAGTGGCCTCCCTGGCCCCAAGCATGGGATATGAAGGGGAATGACCCCTGGGACTGGAGGACAGAGATGAGGAGGCTGTCATGGCTACACCTTGGTGCTGATCCATCATCGGTGTCAGATTCAGTCTGCAGGGTGTACAATTAAAGAGTCTGTAGCTGAAGAAACCTCTATACAGTAGGGCCACCACTGGAGTTTATTTTCCGTATGGAGATCGAGCTGCCCCCCTCACCCCCCCCCCCCCCCCCCCTTTTTTTTTTTTTTTGTGTATAAAAAAAAAATATATAAAATAAACACNTTTTGGTAAGAATTAAAAGGAATTGAAATGTAAGCTATCCAGCGAAGCTAAAATGAACTTAAGTTACTGCTCATTTCATACTGCTCATGTGACCGTTTTGCCTTGGTCATTCCAAGGTGAATGTATCAGCTTCTGACAACTCCAGGCTTTTTGGATGAGCACCTTAGCATCCCACTATCAGATTTTCTGGCAATAGTCAAACAGGAGAATTTTTTAGAACCCATGGAATTCAGTGTCCTACAAACTGCTTTTCCTTTTTCTAATCTAATAGTCCAGCAACCTCCTTCTCCAAAGACAAGCTACCAAGCTATTAATGACTCCATGGTCTTATATAGCCCGGAGAATCTGTAAAAACCCTTTAATTCCAATATCAAGTTATAAATGGTCCTTAAAACTAATCAAAAAACAAACCAAGGCAATACAGGAGAGCACTCCAATAATTTGAAAAAAAAAAATAATCTCTCTACACCGGTATAGTTTGATTAAAGTGTATTATATCTTTGTCGACCAAACCCATAACAAATAACAGTACATTTAGTTGTGTTTTAATTTGAAGTCGTTTATTGCTATAATTGTGAATTTAAGAAAGTGAAAAGTCTCAACTGTAACCTGATTACACAAAAATCTTTTCAAACTGGGTCAGAAATGATGCTGGTGTGTGAGGTTATATGTCACTTAAATACCTGGGCTTCCCCCCCACAATCCAAGGTTAACTTCTGCTAATTTTCTGTCTTGGGACTTAAAATTCACGGCGAGCCCACAAGGCGGCAGCAGATCTCAAGGGAAAATCAGCCCGATGGCTGAATTTGTGGGCTGGTTTAGTTCCTCTGAAAATACCGGGGTCCTGAACAGTTTAGATGCATTTTTCCCCAGTAACGCTAAATTTAATATGCCCTGATTTTGGATGAGGGTGAACTGCTGCGCATCCTGCTTCCACTGAGTGCCACTTATTTACCAAGTCATTAGTAGCAGTAATTTGTCCCCCAAGCAGTCAGGGAAAAGATGTGGGTAAGTCTGACAATTCAAAGGTCGCTCATTGTCACTCTAAGTCACCTCTTCAGTTCCAGATGAAATATTTGAGACCACTGAAAGTATTTCCTTCTCTTTAAAGCAGCAAAGTGAACTTTGAAATAATATCAGCTTCTAAAATTTGGCTTTCTGTAAGGTGGTATGAAGTTTAAACTAATTGTCCTAAAAAGCAAAGACTTTTGTCCTTAGGAGTTTGGATGCTGAATCTGCAGGCTACTGTTTTCCAGTTAAACCATGTGCGTTGGCCTTTTTAAAGCAGCACCCGTTAGAAATTGATTCCTACCCAATATTTAAGAATGAGAAGTGGAATTCTGGGACTTGAAATAATTAAATGCCTCAGTGTTTTAAAGCAGTTTGCTTCAGATATGCTGACAGCATAATTTTATAGTCTGGTGGTAAGACAGAAACTCTTCTTCAAGTGTTATGTTGTTTTTTGCTGCTTCTGTCAACTGCTAAGGGAAAAGGAATACTTCATTCTGTATGCTGTATTTCCTGTTGCCTAGAATATAATGTCAGCTCATTCAGCTACACTTTTTGTATTACCTTGAATAATTAGTTCATTATATTTTGTGCTGTGTAGCATTTGATCCTNAGTGTAGCTGCTTCTGCTGACATCTTCTAGGCAACAAGAAATACTTCATTCTGTATGCTGTATTTCCTGTTGCCTAGAATATGTCAGCTCATTCAGCTACACTTTTTGTATTACCTTGAATAATTAGTTCATTATATTTTATGCTGTGTAGCATTTGATCCTGCCTTCTTATCCTAAAAATTGCTGATTATTACTCCACAGTTAATGTTGAAATCTCCCTCAGCAATAGGTGAAGATTCTGATATATTCGCTGTCTGAGTTACTGGTCCAAAACCACGTTCTACTGAGAGAGATCTGATATGATCAGGACCCCCTCAGAAAGTAAAATGATGCCACATTTTTCTTAAATCCAAATTGCCAATGTGGCAAATCTCTGTGTGTTTCAGCAGAGTACTTTGTGGACCAAAAAGTGTCCTATATTTCACTGTTACACATTGTATCTCATTTGAGATGTGCAGTGTTGTTTTGCTGTAATTCTCAGGGTATCTACATCTTGCAATTGGAAAGGTGCTTACAACACCTTGTGAACCTACCCTAATTAGCATTAATTTGCCTAATCTGTGTATCAACAACTAGATACCTGCGTGATAAGCCAGTGCCAGATTCCTAGCGTGAGTTGAATCGTTTTCCTGTGCTGGGGCTTGTTCGGTTTCATCTCCAGGTTGGAACCGAGGTAGGCTTTACCGCTGCCTCAGATGTGTCTCCGGTCAAACCGGGAGGAACTGTTTGACCAGTCCTGGGGGTGTCCCTAACAAGCTGCTAGCTAGTAAGTGAAGCTGTTGCCTGTTTCTTCGGGTTAAGCATGGATTTCCACAACAAAGCCTCTTTCAAAGAGATTTTTTTCTTATACAGGCAAACCTTCTTGTTCGGGCAAAGCTTAGCTACTTTCTATTTTCTCTGTTAGGTCTCAGGCAGCATTTTCCACCTGACTTTACAAATAATTAAGAAAGATTATTTTCAAATTATTTCTTCATCTTATTTTTTTTAAACCCAGAAAACTAGATTTATATTAAAAGGAAAGAAAGTTAATACAGAAGGTGGGTTTGGTGGCTGCTATTACACACATCAGAAGCAGTTAGCGTTTATGCTGATAAAGAATGATGTATATAAAGCAACACAGATGTGAAATTAAAGCCAATTAAAGACATACATTAATGCCAAATACAATGTTTGCAAATAATTTCGAGTTGAACATGTGGTGCATATTAGAGTTCATAAAGTCTTGCCATAGGCAAATAATTAATGTTGCATACATCAAGTCTGGAAGGATAGCCAATTGAAAGTGATTAAATCATTGAATAATATATGAATAATTAAAATTTGCTGTGAAAGTAATAAAAAAGTAAATAAGATTCTGTCATCAGTGAGCATAAGTTAAGAAACTGTTCTATTGTTTCAGAAAGGAATTTAAAATCAATCTCATGTTTGCTTAGAGATAGTTTTGATGTTCATAAAGCTACTATAAGAAATATGTCTCTGCTTCACATTGCATAACTTTTCTCAGCAGAGCAAACCACCTGAAACTAAAGTTACCTGTCAGTCTAAATTTTAAGCTCCTGAAATCAGTTACAGGGTTACAGCAGTATTTACTTCTCTTCAAATGAGAATGCTGAGTGAAGTAAATACACTTCTTGATAACAGAACTTATGAAATGGATAATTTAAAACCAGGCTGTGCACTGATGGGAGCATCAAGACCAAAGTTCTTCTTTGACAGAGAAGAACTCCATTGGTGAAGTGTAATTACTATGTCCTTCCATGCTAAAGAAGGTGATGCTAAAAATAATGCCCAAAGAAATCACTAAGATATGTGTCTGCTATTTGGACAGATGCTTCTTGCTCTCTATGCTGCCTTGTACGCCCTGTAGTCTCTGTGTTGTGAGTTATATAGAGTGCTGTGTACTCTGTATAATGGAAATATGTATTAATGGATCTGTATTAATTTGCTGCCTTCAAGACCGCTGCATGAGGGCCAAGGTTGCTAGAAAGTGTTGGTAGTACCTTAATGTAAAAGACCCTCTAATTGGACAGATAATTTCAAAATGATTTCTAGAATAACATTGAGGGATTGATAGAAGAAAAAAGAAAAGTTGATTTTCAGTTTGAGAAGTTGGAAATGAGGGAAATTACACTGGCAGGTCCTGGAGTTTGGGAATGTGGGAAAAGAGTGTTTCAAACGGAGTCATGTTCAGTCCAGACAAATCCTTCAACCATCTTAATGATCTAAATCTGAATCTAAATTCAAGCCTGGTGCACCTGTACTATAGCAGAGATGGGTTGTGTTTATGCCAGTTGAAATCCTATCTTCTTGCTGGCCTTGGTTCACCATCCAAGAGGACAAATAACAGCATTTAACTGGTGATGACACATCCATGTGTCATCTGTGTCTTTGGATGCAAATAAAATGGATATTCATTTTGCTTTTCAACTCAGGCTTCTGTAGCAGCAGTGCATCTGCCAGCATTTCATAAGCATGGGCTGGAGATAGAAAAGGATGTGTTGAAGAACACTGAAAATGCCATATGGAAATTCTTCTGTGGATTATCCCACTGAATCATCTAGTTGTGTATAGGATTAGTTACTTCTCCATATGGTGTTTGAGGACCAAATTGCTGCTGGAATATTTTCCAAAGATTATTTTTATATTTTTCTGTACTATGGAATTGTGTTTGAAATTACATCATAACCTGCACCTACAGTGAGATATTTTAAAGAATCCAAAGAACCATATTCATTTCCTTCCATGCTTTAGCAGCTATAATTCTCAATTAGTAATCTTTGAAGGACTGTATATAATTCATTCACTGCTACACATTTATTTCCGTATGAACACAGTCTGCAAATTTTGCAGAACGAGGTGTGGGCGGTATGAAATCATTTGTGCTGCTAATTGACAATTGTGCAGTTGCTTCTACTTTCAAACAGAAAATAAAATCAGTTTAGACTGGCAGGTTAAATAAAAAAGGAATGGGAAGGCATAAAATTCCATTTTTTGCAGTTTGTATCATACTATTTAAATCAGTCTTAGTTAAACTTGCTAAAACGAATCAGTTTAGCTACAATGAAATTGTTTTATTCTTGCTATTCCATCAGTTAGCTATCAAGTTCTGCTAAGATGACATTATGATTACATGAATTACAGATCAGTGCCCATTATTCCCATTTGTACCTATGTTTGAGTGACGTGAATGAATTAGGGTAGAACTTTGGTAGTATGCTCTAATCCTGAATACTTCTCAAATGCTTTAATAAAAATGTTAAATGATGCCTTATTTATCCTAGCTTATGTAGCTGTTTGTAATAAAAATACATATAGATATGCATAATTTACGTATTAAGAGTGAAGGAAGTTATTTCGAGAGCTCTGATGTCTTTGCTAGGAAAGGAGAAACAACAACGTGTCTGAGAAGAATGGAGAGAGGGAGTCGTGCACGGGGACAAGACAGTGGTGTAGTGAGAGCAAGAGCTGTATAAAGAAACATAAATTTAAAATTGAAATTGACTGCTTGGAGGCACTGCAAACACTTCATGCTTCAGCTGCCCAAGTTCCTTCACCAGACACTTCTTCCTACATCCTTAGCTGGGCCATCCTCCAAAGCTCAGCTTCTCCAGTGGAACAGAGGCAGATGTATCAACATCCCAGACAAAAGCTGTGAGCCCTTCACCCTTCTGTGTGGCCACACTCTTCTCATGGAAAGCCTGAGAATAAGCAGCCTCTCAAAAATATAATGAAGCCCATCACATAGCACCTTAAAAGGACAAAATAAAGAGTAGCTTGGTTTAAAAGCATTCTTACTCATGCCAAAAAGGAAAATCAAGTAATACTTTACTGATGTCACAAATTAAATAAATGATGTCCTTTATGCATACCTGTATACCTTACATGCACTATTTGTTGTTTTAATTCAGTAGGCAGCACATATGGAAGACACATTAGTGAAATGAAACCTGGGGAAGGGGAAATGTTATTAAGTGTGCTTTATCAAGCTGTACTTACATCTTGTACATTTAGAAATGCCAGAGCATTTTCAAAAACAGAACCAAAATTTTATCTTTAAAACAACTTCCAGGGTCTAAAAGCCCTCTGGTGTGTTTTTGCTGTTCTGTACCTCCTAGATTTGAAGATATGAGAAAAATAGTGAAACAATCTCAAGTGGTACTTTAAATTCTTCTGTGGTTCCTAAAGAAAAAGCTGTCTTTAAATGAAAGTGTATTTATAGTAGTTAGAAATGGAGTTTCATGATGGAATAGAACAGAAATGTGCAAGTGCAGCAGAGGGTGCAGCCTTAATGTAATGATCAAAGCACAATGACCTTAAGTGTAATGGCAGCCACCTGTTTGCACACAAGCAGCTCCACTTATCCCCTTTCCCCTCTCTTTTTCTATGCTTGTTCCTTCCCTTCCTCCCTTTCCCCACCTTTGGTTCCTCCCCTAAATGTGCTGTGGCAAGTCCAGCCGGAGGCCAGACACAGAGAGCCTCTCCAGCAGCAGGATCATCAGCAGGGACTCACAGCTGGACAGCAAGGCTGATGGCTTTCCCAGGGCAGCTTGGGGACAAGGGCTTCATTCCTCCTACTGGGCTACAGGGGTTCTCCATCCTGCCTCTGTGCTTCTCGTGTTTGTGGGGATGAACTGTTCCTCACATCAGGCAACATTGAACCAAATAGTATAATCAACTCCTTGATCTCTCAGTGTGTTACCTGCAGGCCCAAGAAAACCAGGACACATAACCAGGTAGTTGTCTCTGGTTCACCAGCCTTGTGGTAACCAGGCTGAGGTCCTCTTCTTTGTAAAGGACATAGGGGATTTTATAGTTATGCTAGGAAACCAAAATGGGGAAAAAATAAATTATCATCAATATTAAAAGCCGCTCAGAATATAACCTGAAGTACATATGCAACAATGGAAGTAAAACAAGTTAAGAAGACCCCCAATGAACAGAAAAAACCCAACAGCTGAAAGCAGACCACACGTCCAAAGCTAGTACACTTGTAGGGGTTTTGCATTCCTTAACCTTCCTCTTGCATTCCCTGCATTTTTCTCTAAGGAGCATATNGTACCTGCCTGGTGTCGGCGGGGAACAGGGAAGCCGGGTCACCGGAGGGACTGCTCCGGGTGAGCAACCCCCATGACACTGAATATCTTACCTATGAGCAAAACATGATGTGTTAAAGAACAGTGTGAGCTTTTGAAGGTACTATTTCTAAAAGAGGCCTAAAGATTCCATCTTGCTCCTAAAAAGATGCAAAAGCGGCAAACAAAGCAAACTCTTCCCAGAAGGCATGAAGGGCATGCTTCCAGGTGCAATGCAGGTAAGGGAACAGAGCACTCAGGCACATGGATTTTCTGGCTGGTGAAACAATTGTTATTTTTATCCTGTTTATTATTGTGACAAAACAGTTTTTTATTAGTAGTGCAATTCTAGTATTGCTGGTTAGTCACTAGAGCAGTGACTCATTGGCAAGGCATCCCTATTCTACTTACAGATTTAGAAAACCTCTAATTTTCCTTTTTCTTTTTGACTCACCATTACGAAATGTTCTTGTTACTGCTCATAGAATAAGAGCAAATGCTCACGTGTCAATGTGCTCAAGTGCATCAAAGCCGTCAACCAAAATTGAGTTATCCAGGAGTTTTGCCATGTACCATTTTGTGCCAAGTCTAGGATTGTTTCCAACATCTGATCAGTTCTTTGTCCAGGAATGCAAGACATAAAATTACAGTAAGAGTACTTCAAAATGAAAGTTTAATTCATATAGATTTGAAGTTAGCATTATCACATTCAATTGATCAGTATTATCTATTTAATACCAAATCAGGGACATAAAAAGGCTGAAGCGCTACAGCAAAGCAGAAAGGCTCTCACAGGAAGTGGCAGATTATTTTATCTGTGTTAATTAAACCTTGACACTATTACAGAATGGCTTGGGCTGAAAAGGACCATAAGGATTATCTAGCTCCAACTCCCAAATTACAAGAAGTAATTAATTCCAAACTGTTGAAAGTAATTCATTCCAAACTTCTAGAAGCTGATAGCTATCTGACTGTATCACTCAGTGAGAAAAAGTTAGACAAGTAGAATATTGCCTTCAGATTAGTTCAAGGTGGGTCTCTCATCACAGGAATTAAAAATACCACCTGAAGCAGATGGGACGGTGTTATTTTGGCAGCTTATCAAGGATTGGGAATGTACTGAAAGATTGGGATGGTGGACAGCGATTCTTTTGAAGAGGAGCAAAAGAAAGAAGTAAGAATTTTTATACCAATCACTTTATTTTGATTGTTTGGGGAAAAAAAATCCACCATGAATGATTCATCCAACATTATTTTTGAGTTATCACCATGACAGCAAGCAAAAGTCAACAGGTATTTTGTTGCAGACAGGTCGTGGCAAACATAGGTTATTTTCCTTCACAAGAACAGAGGCAAGGAAAATTGGGTTGGACATAGAAAATCTTTCTAAAGATAAGGCAAGTGAAGTATTGGAGTGTATTGCCTAGGGACGTTGTAGAATATCCACCAGAGACAGTCTAGCAAATCTTTCAGAAAAAGTCTATGCAAATGTTTACCAAGCACATGGATATGGCTTATCTCCCTTGGGAGGAGTGTGAAAGCTTTGATGATTTCCAGACTCTTTTCCAGGGCTTTTTTTCCCCTGAATCTCTGTACAGTCCTACAGGCTTTATATGGGGCCTTCACAAACAGGGCAGAGACTGCTGTGAAGGGCTTTTTTGGGCATCTGAAGTGCTCATGGACAAACCTGGAGCAGTTGGAAGCATCCTTCTTCTTTGCCAGTGACCACTTGTAAGTGTGTGTTGGAAGAGAAACATAACCAATGGAGCTGCTGAGATTTTTCAGCCCTTCTGGTGATTAACCCCCAAAAGTTTCATTTTCAACCTCAGAATAAGCACCTGATCACCTCAAAAGACAACACAAACAAAACTGTTTCACCTCTAGGAAATTGTCTTCATTTGAGAACATTTTCTAAATGTCAAGACTCATCTCCCACATTCAAAACCTCCTAATTTTCATCCCTTTCTAGCGCAAACTCCTTATTGCTTACCCAATTTTCTGTGTGACAGCTTCTTGTATTTTAAGATATAGTAGAAACAAACTGGGATTACGTATCATAGATGTTATGCCCTCAAATACTTCCAAGGAGACAGAAATTGAGGATGTTTTTTACTTCACTTACCATGTATTTGCAGGAGAAATTCTGTTTGCTCTTACCTTGGGCAGGCTCCCCATATGCTGCAGTGCTGTATCCATAACCACTGCAGCAACCTGCTGACACCACCACTCTGCTCCATAAGGCTTTTCTCAAGAAGAGCTAATGAAAACAGTCTGTTCTGGTAATCAGACCCAGAGGAATTAGAGACACTATGAAAGAAGTGAGAAATAACAGTGTAGAATTAATTCCAGGGAAATCAGATACATATCCCTTCCTTTCTCTGTTGCTTACTGCAGATGCTTGAGTGTATGACTGAAGGCACTAGACGTTGGCAAAATCGGTGCTCTGAGTAAAGTATAGTTATAGAACTATTTTCTTCAGAAGAACATGTAACAGAGCTCTGAGATAGCACAGTGCAGAAAAATACATAGCTAGATAAAATTACCTCGGTCCCAAAAAAGGTAATATAATTTGTTTTCCACACTTAGGCAGTAGTTTATGTGTTTTAATGTAGGACATTACAAAATTAAATAATATTCCATTTACAACTTATATTACTTATTTTAAACAACTATTAAATTGTTTAAATTAAATTATTAAAATGCTTTGGTAACAATTTAAATTATTCTTAAAATGATTATTCAATTATTTTAGTATGTAATCTTAAATCTCAAGAGGGGAAAATCAGGAAGGTTTTGAAAAAGCATTATGAGTAAAGGCAGTTTAGATTAATAATCTTTTCTAGTAATATTTGTTATTTACTGAGAAGTTATCCTTGCTAGGTTTCTGCCTTGTTTCTGCATCACGGTTTTTATAATCACCTCAGCCCTCAGCACGTGTAATTAAAAAACCTACATTCTTTTGGGAAGTACAATGCAACAGAACAGATATTAAGGATTTAATCAGTCTTTTTATCCTGTTAAGCCTTTTCTATGTACAAGTGAATGAATCATGAGCCACGTCTTATCAATTGTGAGGTGTTAGAGTTAAGGTAGTAGGACTTCTGATGAGATTGCTCTGTTATTTCTGAAACTAAATACCATGTAGTGTTTTGTACCCAACATGAGATGTCCAATAAATGCTACATATTCCTCACAGCAGATTTGTTAACTTCGAGAAGAACAGGTTATTTTTAATTCAGAATTTGTCATTAAAGGGATTATACTTCAAATAATGATCATTCCTTACTGAGGTCAGCAATGCAGTGACACAATTAACAAAGATATATTTATTTTTTAATGCTTATGTGCTGTTGCTGGTTTACCCTCTGATCCAAATATTTTAATATGTGGATATACAAGACCACTTGCAACAAAAAGTAAAAAATTTAAACAGCTATAAATTATCAACTGCATGTAGTTAAACAGTGACCCATTTTCATTGTAGTAAGGCTGAATTTCTACTGCAATTTCTTGATATCATGTCTGATGCAATCGAACCTAAAAGAAAAAGGAAATTCTTCTCATTAACTTGTGTTACTATGCTTGCATTTGAAAAGAATTTGATACAGCAGGAGTGGATCGGTAAATCTATCAGTAGAGCTCCTAACTAACTCCAGTGTTTGTTTTAAGAAAAAATAATCAAAACATTTTCCTTGTTCCTTGTCAAATGATCCTTTTTGTGCCAATGGCTATGAACTCACTGATCAGTAAGAGCTATATTCAATGAAATTAGTTCCTTCTGGGTCTTACTGTAAAGAGAACTTTTCTGTTTCACCGACTGTCTTGGTTTAACCCCAGCCAGCAGCCACGCCCTACACAGCCACTTTCTCACTGCCCCAGAACCGGGGAGAGACTTGGAAGGGTAAAGGCTGGAAAATTTGTGGGTTGAAATGGAGACAGTTTAATAGGAAAAGCAAATGCCATGCACACAAGCAGAGCAAAACAAGGAATTAATTCACTGCCTCCCATGGGCAGGCAGGTGTTCAGCCATCCCCAGGACAGCAGGGCCCCATCGCATGTACCAAGTTGGGAATACAAACACCATCACTCCAAATGTCCCCCCTTCCTCCTTCCTCCCCACACTTTATTTACTGACCATGTGGTCTGGAAT
>VYZR01063279.1:56972-73948 GCA_013400675.1 Oxylabes madagascariensis
AAAAATTACAGTACAGACAATGCACTGCTTGTGTTATCTTCAACATTGCTTTCAAAATAGGATGTGTCAGCAAAATTCTGTCTAGCACCTCCTTGTATGCACAGATGGCATGAGAACTGTAGTGATACAGCTTTGTTTCTTTTCTTTCTTTCTCACTTTCTTAGCCTTGAATTTTCATCCTTGATTTGTCATATCCATGTCTTTTGAATTTTTATTGCAGCAGATTGTGTTTGTGTGTTTGCACAGCCATTTCTTTATTAGACCTGTAAAAATACCTGTCTTATGTTCCTTGCTATGATGATTTTCTCTCTATAATTATTTTTAGCTTGTCATATGACTCCCAAGCCTTCCTTAAGGAAGATAGATGAGTCCTTTTCTCAGGGTGTGTGTTTCACTGTCTCCCTTGTGAATAGATGGATATTTATCCACTTGGCCAGTTAAAAAGCCATCAATCCACACAAAATTGTGCCTAAGCAACACCAAGTGATGGAAAACTCTCTCGCCTCCTATCTTCTCTGTGATCACCTCTGACTTCAGATAAACCTTCCTTGCTTTTCAGGAAATTTTCCTATGCATTTCTTTGAGAAGGGCCTGACATGAAAATCTTTGCTTAAGAATCACCCTTGGTTTCTTCCCTCAGTCCTGCAAAGTTTGAGAAAGCTTTGAGAAAACTGAGATGAGCAACGTCCCTTCATCCTGATCACCTTTTTCAGGCCCACAATCACATACTCTGAAAGGACTTGTAGCTCCTACTTCCCAAATGTCAGGCTTCATCTAGGGAGACAGTTTGAAAGAGGCTGACAGGGAGCCAGAAAAAGCACACAGGTCTGTATTTGAGGGATTGATTCATAACCTAATCAGTCACTCATAAGTAAAACATCTGTAATAATTTATAAAGTTCCTGTACTCCAGCTTAGACATAGTAAACAGGTCACTGGAGAGATGACATCTTCCTGAACTTTGGCCTATATACATCATCTCAAATTGTGCTCAAGACTTTAAGGAAAAACAACTGCATGAAAATACATGGCCCCCCAGTGACCAGACCCCTGCCAGAGCAGATCTGCCTCAGGAATCAATCACACAGAGTGCCTTAAACACCACTGCTGCTTCAGAAGCGTGTCTTTGCCTTGAGCAGACCATCTAATTTTTCCAGTACCACTTAGATAAGGGATGTGGCTGCAACTAAATCCCTCAGGAGTGCAGGAAAAAAACCCAAAAATACCCTCTTCTAATTTCTTCTAAATCTCTTCACTTTCTAATCAAATATGAACCTTCAGGAGCTCAGTCACCATGTGTAAGTATTGTCATAACTCAGGACTGTATTAACCTCTAAATGAGAAATTCCAACCAATCCAGATCTATAAATATTAGAATTTCTCATAAATTCATATTTTTCCCAGGGTGTAGCTGCCTTAATAATCATGTTTAACAGATGGACACTGAAGGAAACATGTTGGTATATATTGAAGCTAATGAGCTTCAAAGTGAAATCACTGGTCGTTTGATTTGATTCGATTTTACCTCTATCTTTTTGGTTTTCCTAAGGGCTGTTGTTAACAATGAAATCTTTAAAGCCTAGATTTTAAGAATTCCAACCAGAACAGCTTTCTATGTTTTTACAGTTAAAATAGGGATAACATGGTAATGATCCTTTCACCCCAGATAACACTGAATGATCTCTAGTCTTCTCCCTCCTTCCTTTTCCACCTAAGCAATTTCATTAAAGGAATTTTATCTAGCTTGAGTTCAGATATTTTCCAGGATGGTATCATAGACCAATACAGAGGTCTACTTCTGTAAGTCACCCCATGAATCTTGCAATCACAACTTATTTCAAATAGAAAATTATACAGAAGAAATAGAGCATTACACTTTGCTGTATTTTACTGTACACTTTAGAACTGCTTTATGTGTAAAAATCTAGGAGAGGTTTTGAACATTAGGGATACTGGAGTCACAGTCTATATCAATAGAGACATTTTATTCTGCAAACTTCAAGCACACAAGTGAGATGTTTAACCCTGTAAAACTGGAGGAGTAAGGGGCCAAAGCAAAAGCAAAACAACCATCTGTGAAGTATTCTGTGTGCAGGGGTGCACAAGTAAGGGAGCTCATGTCAAGACTGATCTGTGAGAATTCTTCTCCCCTCATCCACAATAATGGTAGGACTTCAAGAAGGGGGAGACCCACTGCTGGATAAAATTTCTCAGTAAAGTCTCCAAGAGCCAGGATGTACAAAAGGCAAGAAAACCTCTAGAAATTGCAGAGAAAAAGAACTTTTTCAAATGAACTTAAACCAAACCACCTCCAGCTTTCCAAGTGGATTTCTGACATGGAGCAGGAAATGGATCTGTGGGGAGATAGGGAGAACTGAGTGCCAATGACTCAGCACATGTGATAGCAGAAAGAATTTTGCAGTAGCTAAAACAGAGGGGTGAAGTAAACAAAGTGAGCAAGATGAGTGCTGGAACTGTCTTTCTCCATACTACAACACTAAATACACACAAAATGCAACTCAGAAATACCAAGATAATTATTCCCAACAGAGAAGATCCACTGAATGAAAAAGAACCCCATGCAGTCATTCAGCTTCTAAAAATGAGTGGCATGATGTGAAAAACAGTGATACCTAAACATTAATCAGTTGAACATCATATTAAATAAGTTTCTTGAACTTCAACCAGGTTTCAAATGGTCTAAAGAAAACATCTGTTTTTAATTTGAAGGGTATCAAATTCACTGCCTTTAGCATAAATTATTTCTTTTAAAAACAATTTAAAAGTATTTTCAGCTGCTGAATACAACATCTTTGGAAGAGGAAACAGCAAAACACATCTGGCTATATGAACCTGCAAAAATGTGGCTGCAGCAACACATCATTATGAAGGAAGAAATCATCAAGAGCCTAAACCATGTAATATTGTTTTGTTGCTAGAACTCAAAGACTAGCAGAATGATGAACAGAGACAGGTTACTTTCCTGGAACTTTTCTTTAAAATGTCTGACCTGTTTGTACAGTTACACTGAGATTATCTGTATGCAAGCTCTCGGGTAAATTTTACCATATGAGTTTTCTCAGTATTGTACTTCGAGCCTCCTGCAACTGCAGCAGCAGTAAAGGCAGCAAAGCATCCACCTCTCCTTCTCAAGCATCCTCTTAATTGAAGAACCAGAAGAGCTGGACTTCAGGAGAGAGGCTGTGAGCATACTGAACATACTGACAACACAGCCTGAAGAAGTTAAAAATAGAAATGTTGCCATGTGTTTTTCTTTGCAATATTCCCTTCTTCTTGAAGTTCACAGAATCACAGAATTGTTAGGGTTGAAAGGGATCTCGGAAGACCTCCTAGTCCAACCCCCTGCCAAGGCAGAGTCACCTAGAGCAGGTTACATAGGAATGTGTCCAGGTGGGTTTTGAGTGTCTCCAGTGAGGGAGAAGTTCAATACTGTTCAGAGGGTTTTGAGAAAGGGCCATGCTTACCTGCTCTTCCAGCAATGATACGAGGCTTAGGAGGCTGCATGCCTGCCATAACGTGAGCCTCAGCAAAAGGAGCCTTTGTAAGAGATGGAAATTAGCAATTTGACAATATTACTGCAGTGAAGAGACCAACACTCCATGGACCTTTCATACGTGGATAGATGGAAATGAGGATCTCTGTAAGGGCTTAGGTCTCCCAATACAAAAATTTAAAGCCTTCTATCATCTAGCATGGGGAAGAATTATTTTTGCAAAAACAGCATAGCCAATGCAGTTTCCTGAACAAAGGTAAGAAAGGTAGCTTGCTTCCATGAAGAATTGTCCAGAGAGATTCAGGAACTGAATCTCACTGACCCTTCTGGCAACAGCAACAAAAAATTCTCTTCATGGAAGGAGATGTAGGTCAGAAAGTCCAAGCCATAGGAGGACAATCATGAAAGAAAGCACAGCTTGATTCCACTCTTTGGAAACACGTAAGAATTAGACAGCAACTGTGGTATCACAGAATTCTTGCCATTTTTTATCCCATTTCTTTACTAATTAAGAGTTTGAACAGTGGGACGTGTGTACACGTTTCCCATGCCCATAGCATAGAAGGGAATGGGAAAATTGAATGAATGCAAATTAGCATCCAGGGAAGTCCAGAGCAATAGGTAAGCTATTACAACACAGAGTCAACTTGGAATTTATCACCAACTCTCCATTTCACAATATCTTAAGACTGTTACTTATTGCCTTTGCTCTCTAGGTTTTTAGATATTTAATTTAATACCACAATAACATAGATGTTTTCTTGTCCCCATGGGTAGATGAACGATGTCAAGAATCAAAACAGTGATGCCCAGTTCTGGATGTACAGGCTTTATTGCCCAAGCAAGTCCTACTGGAGTATGGGAGCTGCAGTCCCACTCCAGCTGCTGGTGCCTGGACCCACACTCCGGCCACTGGCACTATGGACATGTGGACACCTGTGACCTGTGGTCACACTCCAGCTGCTGACACTTGGGTCTGCTCACTCTGGTCTTTCCCATTGCTTCACCACAGACTCATAGGACCTCCCCACTGTGGTCGGGCCCCAGCTGCTCTGCTCAGACATCCCTGCATCCCCAGAACTGAGGCCCTCAGGCAGGAAGGGAATTAAAAATAAAGGAAGAGGCTGTGCTGGGCACAGACAGACTGGCACACTGACTAGTCTGCTATTTATATATGACCCACCCTTTTTATCTCATTCCTCTATTTTCCCATGCTCACTCCTCTCCAGGTCACCTGAACCTCTTCCTTTGCCTGTCCTTTTTTCCTTCACCATGCATCCTGTAAGTCCTGCTTGGATTTAAAGGCATATTCCTAACTCCTTCACCCCTCATTCAAAACCATACATAAATATATTTGATATTATATAAAATTGAGTATCATGTGCCCAATTCTTCAACTGCTTACACAGACTTTCTGCTACTGGCAGGTGGGAGAACTCTTCTCATTTTCCTAATTGAGCTAATTAGAAACACATCTTGAGGATGTTGACTCTCCATCTCCAGTGAAAACTCTTTTAATACCAATAAACACTGCAATCTTGCATAGAAACATATCAATATGGTTTGCTCTGGCTCTATTTTTTTTTCTTCTCCAGAGAGGCAATGATTTCAGGTACCATTTCACCTCAGAGACTGGGGATTTTTATCTTATTTTCAAGAAACTCTGAGGCAGACTTAAGGGTGTGGGTTTCTCAAGCACTACTGGATTTTATTTGCAGTCCAGGCAAGTTGACAAAGGAAATTCTGTGCCAACGTTTCTTTTTTTCCAACCTAGGAGACTTGGGAACAACTCCAGCCACTCCAAGATAGAACTATGAGACTCAAAACCCCAGCAGCCCATCATGACTGTAAGGGGGTTTGCAGTGTGAGGTTCCAGTAACCCTTCATCAGCAAAACAATGAACACTTTTAGTTCCAGTGAAAACATTATGACTTGGCTGGATACATAAAAAAAGCTAGTAAGAGTACTGAGTGAGAGATTTGGAATTTCTGATTTCCTATTTAAAAGGAACCTATTTTCTGTCCTTATGCTATACTACAATTACTGGGTACATCACTGTACATCAGTTACCAACGTCACAAAAATTGATAAAAGGAAAATTGTAGCACTTACTTGGTACTGCATAGAAGTGGTTTGTTTACATACTCTTTAGCTATGCTGCACCTACAGAAAGTATTCATTGCTTGGCTGCAGTGGGTATTAAAAAGAATCCCTTTCAACAGTCCCACACTTTAAAAATTAAAAAATAATTATGCTAGGCAAAACAGCCAGCTGAAAATCTGCCACTCTTTATACCAACTTGCAATCCAAACCAGCACGCAGATCTTCCAAATTCAGTGTCTCCTCTAAAATGTTCCTAAAACATCCTCACACTTAAGCTACTTGTGGTGATTGTTTGCTGTTTATGAATTTTCAGTTGTTAGGCTCAGGCCCTCAAAGTATGAAACAGAGAAAACTACTTCATGGAAACTAAGTTTGGTAGACAGCAACATTGCTATGTTAGTTCCAGGCCACACATTTCCTCTACTAGTAAATGCACTATAGGGAATCAGGATTTTACTGAGTTTTGGTTGCTTGCAGGGGTAGCAAAGGCTTTCCTTTAGCCACTCATGGGAGAGGAACTTGTTCTCACCCAAATAATCACAGCTCCTGTAAAAGCATTTGAAAGGAATGCAGTATTTTGACATAGTCACAGGCTTTCTCCGGACACATTATGGCTTCCCATTGTGGAGAAAGTTTGGTGGAAGAAATAATTTTTGGTAATTCTGTCTGAGCCAAAACTGAAGGATGAACCTAAACTTATGTGAGGGCAAGATGTCCTATTTTTGTTGTGTCTAAATCTCCACTTTCCTTCAGAAATGTAACACCAGCCTGTAACTGAGTTTTGCACAGAAACAATCCACTCCAACACAAGCTGATTTTACTTTCAGTTCTGGGATGCACTGAGGTGCTGAGCTGCTTAAACAGACTAAAATAGACTAAATGTTATATCTATGCAAACATAAACGTGGAGCGGGAACAATTTGTCATTACAAATTTTGTCCAGGAGATGAGAGACACCAGCAATGTTTTTACACCAACATTACTGTAGGAGGCAAGGAAGAGCAGGTGCTTTATTATGTACATAGCACAGATGAGGTGCATTGCCTCGGTAGTAGCAAGTCCTTCTAGCATTTTTGTACTAGAAGAAATTCCTTCTGAGGAAAGGAATTCACAGTAAACCCATATTTCAGCTGGTAGGAACATCACACACAAACCCGTATCTACCTGCAAGTTCTTGTTCTGTAAGACAATTCATGCATTTTGAAAAAAGTTATTTATTTTCACTGCTTTAATCTCTCTACTGTAGTGTTAGCACTTAACATAAGCATCCACTCTTCTACTGTCCTATTTACAATCCATTGAAATGTATACTCTACAAATACAATACATATTTTCAGAAATGTAAGGGAAATGCACGATTTGGTAAGGTGTAAAAAAGTGACACTCATCTGTACAGGATCCTCAAATCATCCAAAAAATAAAATTTACAAGGCAGTATCCACACAGCTATGTAAGGGCAGGTGCTACAGTGACAAAGCAGCAAACTTGCTAATACAATAAAATACAGAAAACAAAGTGTTCTGGGGCACCAGATAATACACTTAGTACCACTGAAGTTGTAAATTTAGTAATACCCATATTTCTAGAAACATGTAACTGCAAACCTGGACAACATTCTGAAAAATATTAAACATTATATACACATGAGGTAAATGTACCTTGGTCTTTTAAGAGGTAATTTGAGTTTAAAGCAACAGATATGGTGAAGGGGTTTTTTTGTTTGCTTGTTTTTTAAACACAAAATGATTAACACCTTGCAATTATTTCAATGGCACAATATAAACAAGGAACTAACGAAAAGGTGAGTTTCATGGCAATCACACTCAGAGCCATTACTGAAAAAATAAAATAGCCTCTTACTTCATTTGACACCTTCATGTCCCCATACAGTCAATCCCAATGTCTTTACTTATATACAAAGTCTTTCTTAGGATTACAAGCAGAACCACTGGAGGGTGACAGTGTGTCATACTTGGAGAGTCTGCTTGAGAAACATCCCAGAATTCCAGCTTTTACGGTTGGAAGGTCCCTGAAGAATTCCAGCATTTCAAAAATGACATTTCAGGCTTTTCAGCATCAGACCATTTCCACTGCTCCTTGTTCTCCATGTCCATATCCATCTGGTCACAAGTCTGTAAACCAAACTGAGGCTTCAATACTACTAAAATGTAAAGTTGATTAAATCCACAAAACTTAAGTGAATGTATAAGGTATATAATATTTACAATAAACATTTGCATCAGTATTAATCAGAAACTGTTTTGGTATATATTTGAAATGATACAAAATTAATATTTTGAATGTTAAAATATTTTGGTCCCCCTGGATTTCCAAGAGCAGATCTGGTGATATTACAATCTTAATTGAAAAAATACTTATGTGTACCTGTGTCCATATATATAAGATATGTTCTTACACAGGTAACATTTAAAGTTACATAATATATACAGACACAGCCTTTGTAAAAGGTGTTCCGTTCATATAATGGAAAAGAAGAACAAAGCTTTAAGTTGTGCTGTCAGAACTGAGGATACATATAGCTCTATTCAGAATTTTCCTGTTCTGCAGCCCAATAGGAATGATAAGGTTGTTCTAAAATACTGTCCCTTATGTCATACACTGTGTCAAGCATTCTTCTATGCTTTGTTTCTGCAAGCTTGTATTACAAAGCTAAATTTTGAACGAAGTAAGAACAGTTGCTAGCAATTCAAGAGAATGAAGATATGCAGGTGGTTGAGACAAAATAACAGTTATATTGTTGACAGAATCATCTGTGAGCCATGATGCTGTTTAGCTGCTGTACACCCTCTTTAAAATGCAACAGAACTGTTTCATATCTTTTAGGAAATTAAATGTTACGCTGATAAGGTTTTGTGGGTGCTAAAAAAACCACTAAAAATTATTTGATGAATTATAGTGCAAGCTCTCCTGTTACCACCAAAATTACTAGAGAGACCTGAGGCAATCCAGTAGCCTGATATTTCTAAAGTAGGAGCTGTACCATTTGTATCTATGGTAAGGACCTCAGGACACCTATGAAAATTTGAAACATAACAAAGTAGGAAGCCTTTGAAATTAGCATGGAGAGCCTGACCTATTTTCACAATGACCTGTTTTCTTTAAGTATCTGTATGGATACACAGAACTTGCTACAGAGGTTGCCAAGTAGATGGGCTTGGGAGTTATGTTATATTCAAATGTTTTTTTTTGAAGAGTCAGTTGAAAACCTCTGTAGTGCACAACTGTCCATACGCACAAAGGCATTGTTTATTTAAAATACCTACATGAAGTAACTTTTAATCCAGCTTTGATTGATGGAGGCCTGAAGCACATAAGCCTGACTTGTCAGATAATGCCAAAACAAACACAAGCGTGACAGCTGTACATATGTTTAAGCCTAATTGTTTTCTAAGAACTTCTCTTATTTTTCCCTTTTCTCCTGGATACCGTCTTCCAGGATGAATAAACTCATCCATTTTGTTGTTGACAAAAGCATTCCATTATTTGCAGTTCAACCTCTGAGAATCTGCAATTCTGACATCATTTAAACTTATCTCCAAGCAAGCAGTAAGAATACAGAAATAAACAAAAATTAAGTGTTAAGGCTTTTCTTGGGTAAGGCTTGTATCACCTATGTAGCAGCCTCTTCTTCCTGGGCCTCATTCCTCTTCCTGTTTTAGCTGCCACGTCACAGACCACAGCACAGAGCCTCGATTGTGCTGCTGCCAGCAACCACCCTGCCACTGCCACCATGTTGGTGACAAACACTCGGTGGGCTCTATGCTGAGGGATGAAAAGGAAGCCAAGTTAAAAGTTGCCATGTGTGTTGCATAATGGGATGCGTACTGTGCTCTGAAGAGTGGCAGGTTAGGCAGCATACATATTAACTACCAGGCATATTTACGTACTGAAATACTACTGAAATAATATCCAAAATGCTTTGGACATTAATGAAACCAAAGGTCAACCAGACTCTTTCTAAAATTGCAATTAAAAAAATATCCCGGTAACAGCAAGTTTTTGTTGTACAATTGGGCAGGAAACGATTTGATTTCTAAACAGGTTTGTGAAAATATTATGATACTCTTAAAAACACAGGGAAATCTTGACTAAAGCCATGCATATTATTCTGTGTTCTTATGACAACACAAGTTACCATAAGCTTTGTTCTTCTAACAATGAAGAGGATTGCTGGAATCCTCTGATATTTGTATCCAAAGACCTGCAGCTCACCACCTTCTCTAGCTCACTGCTTTGTGTATGAGGCACACACAACATACATGCACATAAAAATTATAAGCAGCTTTGAACTGTCTAGTACAAAAGCCCAAATAACTTTTCTCTAATGACAGGTGCATTTAATCCTTGTGTAATTGCAAATATTGTTCTTTGAGCCTTAAGACTCGGCAGAACTGCACAGAAAATATACTTTTCATACTTATTTAATGAAGCAAAATCTCCTTTAACATTTACTTTTCCTGCTACTTTTCTGAAGTAGATAGGTACTTCAAGCCTTTTAGAAGTACCACTTGATAAAAAAAATCTTCTACGTAATTATGACTCGTAACTTGACAATTACAAAACATGACAGTGAATTTGCCAACTTATACTATTTAAAACTCCTACAGTGGTTTCAAGAGTCAGATTTTGTAAAACTGAAGATATTCTATCAGTTATGTACTCACTGTTGCAATGAGTGAGATTTAGATCTTAGCTAGGCAAAGGAACAACTTTTAACTTGTATTTTTGAAACCAAAAGTACCATAGGCTTTGTACATCCCTACTATTTTGCATTAAAAGACTCAAAAGTGGCACTTACTGGTGTAATACAATCTATTTTGAAGGCAATGTAATGTTCTGAAAAAGTGGAAAAAACCCAGTAATCATGTATAAAGTATAGTTGCATAAGTTATGTTCCCACAACTGAATGAGGTCAATTTGTAAGTCAAGGTAAGAGTCCAAAAGATGTACTACTTTAATAGCTAGCAAGGTATACTCCAATAGTACATTCACAATCTGAATCAAGGAATCGAGACAGTGGTTCAGAGCAGTCAATGTACCAGGCAGGAATAAAATTGCTTTAAGAGCCATCAATGCACTGTAGAACAATATAGTGAACCAGTTTCATTTTAGAAATGACCTCCTACTTTTAGCACAGTAACTAGCAAAGACCAGCTATCAACTTCCCAAATAAAAAATCACAGATTAATGAAACTAGAGTACATGATGTTTTGTAAATAACCTGGGAAAGAGGTTCATAGTGCACAGAAAGACCCAACTCAACTGTTTAGCACATCCACAAAAATCCTAATAAGTGACGTTCCTATGAAGTACTAAAAGGCAGCAATATCCTTCTGTTCCCCCAGTGAGGTAGAACAATTAACCTTCTTAACACGCCACTCTGGTGCAGATAGGGTTTTTTACAGTGTTCTTTGATAGCAAATCCAGGATTACATCTTGATCCCCTCCTGTTGACTAAGTTGCGATAATGTTTTCTTAATGCGCAAAGCTGTCAGCCGAGCAGCTCCGTTGGCATACCAGCATTCTCGCATTATTTTTGCCATCACTCGTAATGCCTGCAAAGGAAACACAAGTTATTGTGTGCACTGCTGTTCCAGTGTAGCCCACGTAACTGCTGCTCTGCCTTCGCCTCCTCAGGCATTTCTAAAGCCCACTACTAGTACTACAGCTGCATGGGAGAGTGTGCTGTTTAAAAAAAAAAATTAAAAAAAAAAAAATCTTACTTTATTTACCAAAAAGTAAAACTCTGAACACTGTAGAGCAAACCTGATATTTTTCAGTAGACTTTTGGCCCATGAAAAAAATATTTTAATGAAAAATTAGTAGCTCATCTGTAACGGTTTTTTGAATTTTCACATCAGACAAAAATACACTCTTCTTAATTGTACTTGCAGTTAAGGAGTTATTTCAATGCATAGCAAGTAAGTTCATGAGCTGTCTTCCTCAAATTGAAGCTCTACAAGGATTCTAAAAACTTCTGAGGTCTTTTTATCCTTCAAACAGCCATTCTTTGAAATCTGAATGCTTCTATGTGTTATTTGTAACAAAGCAAATAAAACAATGGCAGATGAAATAAAGTAACAGATCTACATTCCAAAATACCATGAAAGCTGTATGACATTGGTCATTTCAATCCTAATAGCTTCCTGTCTCACAGTTTGTTGGTGCATTCATCACCTTTCTCTCCTTCCTGTGCACTCTTGCCCAGCTCTTATCTCAGCCATGCATTCATTCTCCACACACCACAAACCAGGTTCCCTCCTCTATTCAAAGCACCGCATCCTTATCAGTGCCTCAGTGCTCCTGCAGCCCACTGCAGCTGCTCCCCCAAGCTGTGAGTCGGAACGCTCTGGTTGTAGCCCTTGCTGGGCTCCCAGAGCGATGCTATGGAACATTCTCTCTGACCAGTTTGGGTCGGCTGTCCCGGCTCTGCCCCCTCCCATACTCTTGTCCACCCCCAATCTACTTGAGAAACGGAGAATGCCTTGAAGTTCACAAGCACTGTTCAGCAACAGCTAAACCATCAGTGTGCTATCAGACTGTTTTGGTCACAAATCCGAAACACAGCACCATGCAGCTTACTATGAAGGATGTTGACTCAATCCCAGCCAGACGCAGTACAATTTGTTTGCAACGATGCTTCCTGCATAATGTAATTCAGACTAGCTCTAATTTATATTAGCATCATCTATCCTTCACAGGAAGGGATCCTAGAATGCTCCATGTAGAGTTAGCTATTAACTTCTATGAAATCACATTTAAATACTTATGTATATAACCAAGGAACAATGCTTTTAATAAAACCATAATGATTAGAATGAAATCAATTAAGTTCTCCTAAAAGCAGCTCTTCTCTCTTCAACAATATGCATGATTTTTAAGCCACTGAAATCACTAAAAGCTCTAGTGTCCATTAAAGCAGCTTTAGCAAGGTTAGTTAATACCTCACAGCTCTGCCATCTGTTTGGAATATTGGGCCTTAACTTCTGTTCACACACAACTTTCCTCATTTCTTCAACAGAAGGGTCTGAAGGAACGAGGTCATAGTATGGCAACTGGTAATCTTCGTGGATTCCTGTAACAGGTTGAAAATAGCTTTATTTTAGCTAACACTGGATTACATATTCTTCACTTTTTACTGTGTTCCTTATCAGTACTCTACCAGTTTTTGGTTCTCATTTTCAAAAGTAACATCACAATGACTGACAAATAAATAAAAATCCTTAACCATACCTAAAGAGTGTTTACATTACCCTTGAAGGATCTAAAATTCATAAATTTGGAAGAGACATAAGCTACATCAAATCTTTCATATGCTATACTAAAAACATGCTTCTTCAGAGCACGTGATTTATAACAGCATGCTTCATTTTAAATAAGGTATAGATTTATCTGAGCACATTAGCTAGGTCTTGTGGTGTTTGCCCCTTGCTTGCAAGAGTATTAGATTATACTTTTTTTTCCCCTCTATGTAAATATTAAAAAAAAAAATAGACAAGAATATTTCTTATTTTCTTCAACAAGTATGGTTTATCAATCTAGAAAGAAGTTGACTAGACCAGTTGTCATTTACAAGATTAATAATTAGAAAGTCTGAGATAGACTGGCTATTACTTTGCACTGTTTTTTGAGCAAACTGTTTTAGAATCTGAATAAGTCACTTATAATTCCTTAATACGCCCCATTTTGTAAAGATTGCCACGTACCACCAATTGAACACCGCCGAGCTATTTCCCAAAACACTAATCCCATTGCATAGATGTCTGCTCGTTTGAATGACTCAAAATGTTTCATATTTATGGAATCATCTAGAACCTCAGGAGCCATATACCTGTAGTGTGGAAAAAAAAAATTCATAAACACTTAAGAGTAGAAAAAGTTCAGCACTACTGATCAGCTCAAATACAAAAGAATGTATTTTTGTGGAAAAGGAGATAAAGAAAAATCTGCTTCATTAAGGTTATCCAATCAGAGACAAAATTCAATGCAAAAGTATAAGTAAACTGAGAGAAACAAGCAGAGAAATAGGGGGAAAAAGTAAAATGCGAAACAATGAACAACTAGAGCCATAAACCTGCAAGATAAGGTACAACTGAGACAGCGACAAAGACCGAAAGTCTCCAGTTCCTCATTGACAGGCTATTAAGAAACTCCAGGCATAACTTTATGGAGGTGTGTGCAGTCTGGACATTGTGACTGCTAATAAGTGGGGAACAAGAAAAACATGAAGACTGAGCATATTGAAGGAAGGCCTGTGCAACTGTGCAATGCTTACCAAGGAATGCTCAGGAGAAAGGGAACAGAAGTGCAGCAACAGACTGAAAATGGTAGCAAAGGGGCCAGTTGCATAAGAGGTTGCTACTCAGCACATGCTCACCAGTGTATCCTATTTTATTAAATCCTCACTATTCTGTACAATCTCACTCTCAAGCCCATGTGCACGTGTTCTCTAAGAACTGTATGTCAGCAACTGGAGGCAGGCATGAGTCTGTTCAGCTCTAGCAACTGGAGCAGCACAAGGGATGAAGCTGAAGCTAGAGCAAAGGAGGGGCTCAACATCAGTAGCTGAAAGGGGAACTACAGGTCCTAGGAGCATGTCTGTAGGTGGTAAGAGCACATATCTGGAGCTACTGTGTGGGGACCACACAGTGGTCATTCTGTGAATGAATTCTGTGACAGCAACTGTAGTCTGCCAGAAGGTGAAGGAAATCCTGGTGCCAGCAACTGGAGCAAATGAGCGGGTCTGCTTCAGCTACTGAAATAAGACCATAGATCAAAGGCTTCGTGGTCACAGCTTACATGTACTAGCTATAGGGGAGAAAGGGGATGAGAAAAAGAGTAAGGGTCTCTCAGCACCCACAACTGGAGCGGAAGTCACAGGTTGTAAGGTCTGTGTGCCTGGGTGCCAGCTGCTGGGCTGGGCCAGAAGGTTTGCATTTCCCCAACCCTGCCCAGCTAGTGTGCAGTGCTGTAATTCACTAGCAACCTTCAAGCTGGTCTAGCCAGCAACCAGGCAGCCCAGGCAGGGATATTGGCCAGGGCAAGGGACCATGCTGGTATTTGAGGGAATCCATGCATAGAGGCGTGCATACAAATACATCAGCTGTTTGCTTCTGTGCATTAACCCAGCTGGGGAGTACGAGATCCATGGGGCACAGGAAAGGGCATTAGACACAGAAAGCCTTGGATGGATGGTTGCGGGGCTCATAAATGTGCATGGAGTTGTGAGGCTGCAGAAGAGAGTATGTACTTTCACTAATGAAGTTCAATCTGATCAGCTGAAGAGAAGGAAGGAGACTTGGCTGTCTATAGTTATGTTTTATACAAGTTCTAACAGTGTTTTATGTGGGTGTTGAAGACAACACATGGTGCATAGCAATCTGTATAATCAGCCCTGTCAGTACTGTATGTGTCTGTGTATGACTGGTTGGATCCCAAGGAAGAAGGCAGCAGCCACATCCATAGGCCTTGGATGAACAGAGCCCCAGCTCTTTAGAACACACCAGCTGGGCTCCAGAGGTCAGATAAGAGGAAGCCCCAGCGCCTGTAATCTGACAAATTATAGCACCCACTTAAAACATCCTCTAACAAGCCTAAGGCAGGAATAGACAAGTAGTGCTAGTTAAGAAACCAGCGCTGTTAAAAATTTCTTGAGAACAAAGGCCCACTATCATTGTAGTACCTAATTCTCCATCATACAGTCTGCAAGTCTCACCCATAACCATGCTTTTTAAAAAATTAGTAAGTCCTATATGGGTTACAAATTAACAACTGTGCTCACAAATTTGGTTTACCCACATTTCGTGCAAGTAGAAAAATTTGTAACAAACTTTCCCATAAGAATCCAGGCCTTAAAACTGGTCACAGCATCCAAGTGGTTGTTACCTTGTTTAGTGAGTAAGTCTGACATTGGAACATCAAGCAAAATGTCAGTGTGGACCTTACTGGAAGAGCTACTGACAGCAGTACCCCCAATGGCCGCTGGAAAGAATGACTGTTACTTGCTGCATCAAGTCAACATCAGTGGTAGGTAGCACTGCTCTCTCATTTTGGTAGGGTTCTGGCAGCTAAATCCAGTATGTGATGTTTAGCAGAGTTCATTGTGTTTCTCCCACATCACTTGAGACTGCCCTAGCAGTCTCAAGTTGACATATAAATGAAGAAGGCCAACAGTGGCACCTGGGCTTTGAAAGGCAGTGTTGACTGGTAAAAAAGCAACATGCGCAGATTACTGGAGTGGAATACAGCACCAGGCAATAGCTCTACCTCTGGAACAGCCACAGAAGCCTAGACAGGGTTTCCTTTAATCAATAGCATAGTAGCATTTTCCTTTCTAGTACTAGGGATGGCAGGCAGAATACAAGACACGCTACTTCAAAGAAATTTCAGGACTATCACACCTTTCAGAGCTCTCTCAGCACTACTGTGCCTTACAGAAATTACATAGATAAAAAGCAAGGGCTATCAAGGTAAGTAAAAAAACGCAACCAATACTTGCATTTGTTCTGAACTACTCAGAACTTCAACAAAGTTTGCTGAGATGAGAGTTCTCCTAAGGCATACAAATTCTTCACAAGTAATAAACACAGCACAAGCAGAGGACAGCTGTTTGAAGTTGAGTGTAAGGTTTACTTTGACAGTATTTATTGAATGGAANGTCCATCCACATCAAAAATGTTTTAATAAAGAATGCAAGATTGTGGTCAATGCTTTAATACTCTCCAGGGATTCTGCATTATTGGATACCTTTATGTTACTTCATGTGCTTGACACTGTAAGTGATTACCTTGGAGCCCAGCAGAAAGAATATTTGATCTATCTTAAGATGACATGAGAATGAAAAGTGACGGACCCAAAAAACCAACAAACTAGAAACCCCAACCCCAATGGTGCAAGATGTCAGCCAGAAACACTAGACAAGCAGTAAAGGAGATTGTCTTGACTTCTGTGAACCANGTAGTCCAAAACCTCAGTACTAGTTGTCTAAATTTCTTGTACAACATGCAGGGAGTTTTGTGTCATCAAACAGACCCATGCACAACATGTTGTGTGCCATCTCCCTTGGTCAAGCCNTCCAAAGAACAGGGCTTTTAACAGGGAAAACCATAAGAGGCCTGAATGTGGCAAAAAAATCCCCCCCCAATGTGAGTTCCATTGGCAAATTAACCTCCTACCATGGTCCTCCATCAATGCATTTAGATTGGCTTTGGCTTCCATGACACAGAATGGTGAATGACTGCTGAGAGTATTGCTGGAACAAGAGAGGTGATAGACAAGGAGGTTGTGTAGTGAGGTCAGCAGCTCAGCCATTTCATGGCTGTTAGACAAAAGAGAGAGAA
>VYZR01063295.1:3959-17783 GCA_013400675.1 Oxylabes madagascariensis
GATGGGAATGGCAGGACACCATGGAATGATTTAGTCTTAATCACCCGTGCTCATTTCCTGTGTGGATCTGCAGTGTGGATCTCCGCCACATCCAAATTCCACTTTATTGTTTCTCATGTTCTTTCTCTTTCCCTTTGTGCTCCTCAGGTAACAGCTACATTTTTGCTTGTTTTCAGAAACCAGCAGTAATATTTCCTGAGCCAATACCTTTCTTTAATTTGTTGTTGTTTTGGTGTCTGACATGTCCAGAGCTCTCCCTGGACTCAGAGTCTCTGTGCAGTACAAGTGTCTTGAACACAGTTTATTTTAATCAGGCCTCCCAGAATTCAGTAAATACTTCAGGCCAATTCCTCCAGTAAATCTGAAGACATTCAGCAAAAAGCATGTGCAGCCAGTGCTCAGACATAATTGCCAACAATTTCACACCCACAGAATCCTCGCTTGCCTCCAACATTCCCAGAGTCCCATCTTCCCCATCGCTGCTCCGAGCAGGAACCTCCCAGTTGCTAAGGGGATGGAATTTCTGATGCATCTCTAAATGAAATATTTTCAGCACCAAATGCAGAATTACCTGTGTCATTTTCTGGTTAATGTTCTCTGCATCAGGGTGGAAGGACCAAGCTGCTGTGAGAAGCAGCTCTCCAGAGGTCTGGAGGCCAGGTTTGATCCAGGCATTCAAAATATGAATTGAATCTGTGTCTGGTGCATTTAACTGGAGCTCTGACAATTACAGGCTGTCACAGGAGACTTCCACTCCTATTCCTGACTCAATTACCCAGTCTCATGCTTCTCCTAAGATTGCCATTGCTGTAAACAAAGTCAGGCTCATTCTCCTTTTTCTTTGCTATTTTAAGGAAAAGGGAGAGGCTGATTTTACCACCCAGCATCCAACTGAGCCCAAGCCTCAGGGGGAGCTTTTGGTTGAACTAGAATTAAGTATTTCTTTTTTTTAGCCAAGTTGTGGTTATTGATGCACTGAATTAAAAACAAACAAACAAACAAACAAACAAACAAACAAACAAACCCATTTCCCATGTTTATTGCCTATTCCCAAATCCTTGCTACAGGAGTATCTATCATAAAGTCTTATCATAAAGTCTTAAAATAACAAATCTACCTCATCAACTCAGGTGCCCTGAAAATTTTACAGACACAAATCATTACTAGGCAAAATACTGCAACACACCATGAAGTTCTGTTATTGCCACTGTATTTTCCATAATGTATCCTGCTCCTTATGCAGCCCTGTTTTCCTTATTCCCTGGTTTTTGGTGCTGAAAAACTGTTTGCATTAAGCTGTGCACAACTCCTGGTTTCTTTTGGGAGTGAACTGTTGATTGCAGCTCAATAATGTTTGAGTAGATGGAATTATTTCTTATTTTGTAGTGATCTGAGCGTGTCCATGCATATCGCTGTTTTACACCTAAAGCGNGGCTGTGGGATCTTGGCTGGGTTGCTCCCAGATGTTGTGTGGGAGTGTTTAACTGAGCTGCACAGGATAAACGCCTCCAAAAATTCCGTATCTTGTGGGAATCCCTGCTGTGCTCCAATGGTTTGAGTTGGAAGGGACCTTAAATCCCATCCGTTCCCACCCCTGCCATGGGCAGGGACACCTCCCACTGTCCCAGGCTGCTCCAAGCCCTGTCCAGCCTGGCCTTGGACACTTCCAGGGATCCAGGGGCAGCCAGAAATGACAAATTGTGCCATCACTGGTGCTCTGTATTAGGAGGGCTCATTAACTCCCCAGAGCTGCTTCAGGAGATGAAAAGTCTCCTTTTCACAGTGCAGGAGTTTTAACTGTGCCCTGGCTAAAGATTACCTCAACCTGCTATAAATTGAGATGTTTCACTAATTGCTTTCTTGGTTCATTAGCCAAATTGTGAGTATGAGGGAAATGGAAAAGGCTCAGAATGAATTTCCCTTGCAATCCTTAATTTAAATGGTGAATAATAATTTAGTGTTGAACAAAACATTTTAGGTGATTTGTTGTGCTGGAGCTCATTTTTTTACCTTGGGATCATTTGCCACCTTTGAAGCTTTGTGAGAAAATGATCCTCAGCTCTGCTTCATTGTGATGTGAGACCAGGCAGGAAGGGAAGAATCATTATTGAATAATTGTAATAATCTCAGAATTTATACAGAAACACTTTGTCATGGGAAGTCCCCCCTCAGATATTGTTTTAAACAGTGAGATAAGAGAGATAAAAGGCAAAAATCTTTAAAAGTTTTGCTTCTGTGGATGCTGTGGCTCTATTTCCATTTCAGCCATGAAGGTGTCAAAACTACGACATGTCCCTGGTTTACTCTTTCCAACACTCAGCTAAAAATCAAAGATTAACTCTGAGCAGCTGCAGGGAACAAATTCTGCTAATTCATCAAAGCCAACGCTGTAGAATTTAATCTGTTTTATGAAATTCCTCCCATGGATTGTTATGGCAGGGCTGTGGCACAGGAGGTCATTTGTGAGCTCTCAATTGCTGGTTGTGTGACAGTGAAAAAAGGAGGCCGAAAGAAAGGTTAAATTAAAGAAGCTGCTAGAAGCTATTTATGTGAGATGAATGTATATTATCTAAATTAATGGCAGCAAACCTCCAATTAGCTGAATATTGATGCAGAATTCGAGCTTTGTAAGGTAAATACATGTTTTGTCCAGCCGAAGGGTTGGGTAAGGAAGGGTTTGACTGGGGCGGGGTTACAGGTAAATGAACATTTTCTCTTTATTGGGCACAGTGACCTCCCTGCTGCTGCTGACAAATCTTTACAATAAATCTGTCATTGTTTCCTCGCATCAATAAGGAGTGTGAGACTCATGACCTTTCCCTCTAAAATACCCTCCTATAACATGGGATGAGCAAAAGCCTTGAATGTGCTGCTTTGTGTTTCAATAAACAACTTGATTTTTATTTTAGAGCAGAGATTTCCTCCTCAGACCAGTGCATGTTGGTTTGGTTAAAAGAAACTTGTTTCTGTTTCGTTCATTTAGAGAATTCTGCTGTAAAAACACAACAAAGAGGGCTGCAGCTCTGAACTCCTTCTGTTGTGGTTTTGGCAGTGTATACATGCTAAAATCATGGTGTGATTTGATCAATTTATTCTTTGGGAAGGGTAGGATTTTGTTGTAGATCATCAGTTACTTCATTATCCTGTAATGGTCATTGAGATTCAAGATTTAAATACACGTTGTGCAGAAAAACTCCGTTTTAATGTACCCAGGTGCTTCACATCTCCTCATACCTCTTCCTATGCATCTTCTGAATTTTGTGATTTTTGTGCACTTCTACCCTATTAATTCTTCTTTTGACTTGCTGACGACTCCCAGCTTTTTAGTGTCAGTATTTTGCAGTAATGTTCCCCTTTCTGGGCCATTCTGGGAAAATATCAGTTCCTAGAGTACTTCTGCTCGTTTAGGGGGATAGGGAGGCGCTGCTCTATTTTATTTATTTAAATTTTTTTGATTTCTGGCTCTGCTGCTTTGTCACCCTGGTCTTCAGTCTCGAAAAGGTAATTTACACTGGGTTTATTTTTTTCATATTATCCTCTGATGTATTTTAATCCCATCCTAATGTTGAAATGCCTGTGATATCAAGATCCCTTTTTGAAAATTATCAGCACTCAGGATTACTCAGCACTTCTGTGCTGTGTGTTCATATTCAAACTCACACACTTTGTATTACTTCAGTTGCTATTTTTAAGCTCCAGGAACAAATGCAGCTTTCCTTGTCTTCACTGTTCTTTGCAATTTTTTTTTTTTAATTTATTTTTTTACCTGAGATTTTCTCTGTCCATTCTGTCCAAAAATACAGAGGCTTTTACAACCAACTTTTCTTCAGCTTTTAGTCAGGGAGAACAAAAACAAAAAAACCCAATTAAAAAAAAAAATCCGTGAAAACTCTCTCAACTTTAAAAGCATCAGTTGCTGTTCTATTCTGGGGTGGATGGAGCCAGGCTTTCTTTGCAGCCTCCTCCTCAGTCCCCAGGGTTTTCCCAGTAAAATTCCCAATTTTCCTTCTCTCCAGTGCCTTTTCCTGTGCCATTAGAGTGGGACTATTTTTCATGTGAGGGTTTTTGTTTTGTTTCCTGTGTGCCCCTCGTGTTTCCCACTTTGTCTAACTGGGATTGCTCTCCTTTCTGAAAGCTGAGGGACGTTTCTAATACCCAGAATTGAAGACAAATAATTACATATGTGCTTGACCCAGGTCACCAGCTGGTCACCACCCACCTTTTCCTTTGTTTTTTTCCCCTACCTTTGATCCCCACTGCTATTTATTCCTAGCAAGAGACATTTAGCAAAGGCTTTGGCTATAAGATGAATTCCCAAATCCATAGAGTTTCCTCATATTGTATTTTCAAACTGAAATCCTCTTGAAAGGTCACTTGAAGGTTTGAAATACCAGAGCACTTTGATTGCTGTTGATTTTTTTCGTGGTGATTGAGGAGCCATCAAGCTCATCAAGCTTCTCTACTGAAAACACAGCCACTGGTTAAATTTTCTGTTCTTGTAAAGAGAGAGCCCACGGAGCTTTTCCAGACAGCTGCTGCTGGAACTGTGCATTATTCAGGGATGGATATCCCCAGGAATGACAGCAGGATCTGCCCAAATGGGGCACAGGAGAAACCATTCCATGTACATGCTGTCATTAAAGGAGGGCACAAATCCGTTTAGCCGTGCTTATGGGGAAGGATTAATTTTGTTTGAGGCACTCAGTGCATAGCCCAGAGCAGCTGTGGCTGCCCCTGGGTCCCTGGCAGTGCCCCAGGCCAGGTTGGAACACCCTGGGATAGTGGAAGGTGCCCATGGAAGGGGTGGAATGGGATGGGATTTAGGTCCCTTCCAACCCAAACCATTCCATGATCAAAACCTCGGTATGATTAACTCAGAACCACATCCCCAGGGAGGTGACAGTGTTGCCCACGCAGCCTTTCTGAGAAAATTGTTTTCCTCATGTATCAAGATTTTTCCCACACTTTAAGTATCAACAAATGGTTTGCTTTCATATTTTCATGGAGGAGGAGAGAGCTGACAGACTGTTGGTCTGACCAGTGTGTTGGAGGGGTGGCAGCTTCACCCTCCAATCCACTGTCACCTTTGGAATTCTATCAAATGTCAAAGATGGAAATAAAATTCCTTCTTTTCCCAGCATGGCTCAGTGTGTGGGAGCAATCCTTTCCTATCTGCATTCCACAATGACAGGGTGACCTCTTTATTTTGAGGACTGGTTTGTAAGGGGTGATGTTTGTTGGGTGAATAGTTTTTGGGGTGATGCCAATAACATGCTTTTAGTCCCCCCACAGGCTGTCGATGTGTTCTATGAGAAGATGTATTTATAGGTTTGTTCACCAAGTTTGGCTCAAATAAAGATTACTGAGTTCACAGGTTTATAGGCAGCCCAAACAATGGATAATTTTCAGTATAAATAGCAATGGGTAATTTCAGTATAAATAGCAATGGATAATTTCAGTATGAATAACCCTGAATTCACTCAGGATGCCTGAAGATGTTTCTTTTGTAAAAGTAGTAACTATAGTCCTACCACCATCATAAATGCAAAGATCAAATTGCTTCTAAGATTTTAGTAAAATAATACTGAAGATTTTTGGCTAAGGGGTGATTTCTCTCAGCATTGACCTGCCTACCCATGAATTTGATGCTGTTTTAATTAATCTTTTTTAAGCAGAATGACAAAGTGTCTAAACTACCCTGTGTCATCCCAGTGCTGTTTTCTCTTTGCCATCAGGATGTTTCTGTTGTCCCACTCAGAGTTCATGCCCTTAAAATACTTTTCCACTCACCTTCCAGGCTTTGAGGATCCAGCTCTGCACTGACAAAAGACTGAGTTATGCTAGAAAAATATTAATATCATATAGTGATATATTTTTTACCCTTGGGAGAGGATAGATCATATAAATGAGGCAGTCATTGCTGAGAAGAGAACTTAAAATCTCTCCTTTCTCCAGTACAAAGTGCCAAGCCTTTTTAAGGAAAAGGAACATGGGAAGTGCTGTGTAGAGCTCAGTAGCAGAAATATAATAGCTCTGTGTACCACTCTTTGAAAAGCTGCAAATTGGCTTTTTTAATGGATGAAAAAGTGAATTGTGTATTATTTTTTACAAGAAAATTAGCTTTTATTTATGTAAGGGAATCAGTGTTTATGTAAGTTCAACATTTGGAGAAACAGATTTTAAAAACCCCGCATTCTCTTGGATTTACAATGAGGGCTATGTGCTTGGTTTTCACAGCAGCTGAATAAAACCTCATCCTTCAAACAAACCTGTTAAATATTCTTCAATTCTTGTAAATATCCCTCAATTCTTATTAAATGTTCATCATTTCTGTATAATCCTGTATCATCTTCTCTTTGGCAGCCGCACAGCAGCTGCTGGCTCGCTGTCCCTTGATTAATTCTCTCCCTGTTCCAGGGTGGAATACACCTAGTTTGTTTAGTGAAAGGGAATATGGCTCATATTTAAAAATCCCTTTTAATGCAGTTACAGCATCTTTGCAGATTTAATTAGGTCTCAGCCCCCTCCAAATCGCTGAAGTCAAAGGTCCCATCTTACTTGTCCCTGAGGCACCATTACACAAAGTCCCCAGACGGCGCAGAGCTCCTAAGCGATGACTTTACCATATAGGGGCTAATTACTTCTAATCTTACACATTGATGAGGCTGGATTTTATGTCACTGAGCCACTGGGACTGGAACTGCCAAATTATCCTCTCCTGCAGCACAGGGGTTGTTTCTCCATTAAAGGGACTGGCTCCACAAGTGACAATCCCTTCCCACCAGGCGCTCGCGTTTGAAACCCTAATTATTGCTGGCACAGGGCTGCATCTGATGAGCTCCTGGTAATCCCCGACAGAATCTCGGATAAACTGCTGAAGCCTGGCTTAGTTAAGCCAGGGAAGGGTGAGCAGAGCAGCAGAGGGAAGCCAGGAGCTGAGTCCTGAGGGGACGTGGAGGCTGCAGCTGGACATGGAGCATCACTGAGCCCGGCCTGGAGCAGCATCGCTGAGCCCAGCCTAGGAGAGCATCCCTGAGCCCAGCCTGGAGCCGATCCCTGAGCCCAGCCTGGGAACAGCAGCTCTGAGCCCAGCCTGGAGCAGCAGCTCTTTCATTTAATGAGCAATAGCTTCCATCAGGTCTTTAAGAGAAATGACTCAACACTTTCACCTTCTGAGAGCAGGGGAAAAAAAATGTCTTTGGAGTCTATAATGCATGAAGGTGTTGGAAGCCTAATCTAGTATAAGCTGCCTTCAGCCAGGCCTTTTCAGCACCAGGGAAGAGAAGTGAATATCTGAAAGGCAGCAAATAACTCCAATTGCACTCTGATTTCATGGCTCTGTGTGCTGGAGGTCAGGAACATAAAGCTGTTTATTTCTCCCCACAAAGCAGAGGCTGTTATCATAACCTGCTGTAGGTGCAGGTATTGCAAACTCCTCCTTCAGGGAAAATACTGGATTTTATTACAGCATTATTACTTCACGCCATATAAGCTCCTTTCCCTGCTTCTTTCTGTAGTAGTCTTGACCTAGCCTTGGAGTTGTGTCCCAAAAGGAGGAGTTTTTTCCAGGAATCTGAGAGTTAAGTTATGATAATTTGGGTTGAGCATTTATCAGCTCTTAATCCAGCTCTGCCAATGGATAACCATGACCTGGAAGATTTGCTAGGAAAGGAGAGGGTTGGGAAGAATAAGGTTTGGAGCTGGTGGAAATTTGCAAGGAAATCAATCACACCTTGATTTAGCTTTTTAAAAGGCAACAGGGAACTAAGCTGGAACTGCTCTCCGAGGGACAAAAATCCCAAAACATCAGAAAAACCCCAAAACCCAATAAAACCCCCACACTCTCAACTTTGGAAATCCTGGGAAAATCCTAATATTATCACAGCCAGAAACACCAATGCACACCCAAGGTACAGAAACATCTTCTGCTCATTTCAGTATTTTATTTAAATATAAAAAGACTGTTACAAATTAGAGAAATCCACCTAATTTTGAGTTAATAAACTTTCCTTAAATCTTGAATCAAGTATATAAATCTGCATTTATTCATCTATCAGCATTAAATTTCTGGCCAAGGTGTTAATCCCCACATTCTTCTTACTAAGGCAGTGCTACATTTAGAGTAATAAGATGGTTTTAAATCAATATGACACAGACCAGACACATCCTCCAAAATCATGCTTTCAGTTTAGGTTGTGAGAAAGATTTTTGCCTTTTTATTTTAAATAATGAGTGACTTGCTGGAATTTGGGGGATTTTTTTTTTTTTTTACATCATAGGTGACCTTTATCCCACTAAGCACCAAAAAGTGCATGTAATTCTGAGTGTATTAAATTATTTTTCCTCTTCAAAAGGGGAAAAAAATTTAAAAAGCTGGGTTTCAATCTGTTTAAAGAGGACAAAACCTTACCCAATGTCCTTGCAGATATCCCTGCAGTGTTTGTCTCTCCAGTTGGCTGCTATTGGTTGGATTTAATTTACAGTAAATACTCCTGCTGTAAATATTGGCCTTTTTGCCTCAACTCCCTTGAATAATGCAGTGCTCTCTAGATTCAATCCCTGTGTGTCCACATCTGTTTAGCATTCCCACCATCCAGATTGCATGGATGAGTTTGGGGAGAGAAAATTCAGGATCACTGAGCTCCATGGTGCAGTTTGAAATAAAACTGGCCCGTTTTCTTCCTCAGGGTGGGACAGCTGCTGGAGTGCTCCCAGCACACATTTATACTTGTCCTAGCAAAGACCAGGCTTTTCTCCATTTTCCCTTTGGATATAAGAGCCACCAAGGTGCCTTTTTGGAGTGGATGTAAAAAAAGCTCCATTACAAACCAAAAAAAAAGCAAACAAAACAGGCAAACCCACAACTCATCCTTGAAAAAAAACCCAAAAACACACAAACAAAACCTCATCAAACTAAGATTGCAAATTAACCAAAGTAACTGGAGCTAATCCAATAGAGATATCTCCCTGAGCCTGTTGGTCCAAGAAAATCAGGATGAAAGGAAGATAAGGCTGCAGAAAGGAGGAGAAAGGGTGCACCCAGTTTGCCCGAGGGCTGTAGCCAAGTGGATCAGCTGTACAGTTTCATATCCACAGTTCCAGCTGCAGCTTTCCCAAAAAGACCTGAACATTCCACCTGGGCTTTGCTGCCCTTGGCTTCGGGCAGAACCTGACCCGGCCACGTCCCCGCAGAGCCCCGGTGTCACCAGCACAGGGTTGGGAGCTCACAGTGCTCCTTGTTGAGCCTGAAAAGGCTCAGCCATGTCCTGCAGATCATTCCCAGGATTTGATGGCAGCTGATGGAACAGGGAATATCAACAGTGACCCAAGAGGTTTCTGGAAGCACATTCAGCAATGTCCGTGTGCTGGAACTGGTGTCCCTGAAGAGACATTTGGGATCCATTGCCATCCCAAAGCACCCAGTGGAAAGGCTGGATGTGGAAGGGCCAGGATTTGGCTGGGGGAAGAGCACAGCTGAGTTATTTAATGGTTTGTGCCTTGGCTCTGGATCAGAGATTGTCGTGGAAAGGAACAACTGCAGGACAAACAAAGTGGTGCTGGTGGCAACCGTCCCCAGCCACCTCATTTGCCTTGGAGAGAGAATTGTTTCAGCATTTGGTTGCTCTGAGCTGCTCAGTTATCACTTCACATGGCATTATTCCAAGCATTCTCTGCAGTAAAATCTGGGAACCTGATGCTGAGTCTGTCACATTTAGGAGGGTGACTGCTCCAGCTGTGCTTTGCTCCGTGACTTCAAACAGGACAGATGTTGCACATGGTTATGTCTAAATTACCCCACCGCCAGGGTCAAGCAGCTGTGGCATTATTAGATTTTCTCTGTGATGTCTTAAGTTTGAGCTTTCATGTTTTTCAGATTCTGTGCTGTCCAGGGGTGCAGCTCTGAGCTCACACTCAGTGTCACTCAGCTCTTCATAGAGCAGGGAGACAAAATAAATCCTTTTCCTGCTGCACACCAAGGACAACTTTCAGGCCCTAAAGCACAAACAAGGGTGGGCTGAAGAGAGAAAACAAGAAGGATGGGACCTCACAGCCTGGAGCTGGAATTGGACAATTAAACCCCAATATACAAATGGCCCAAAACTTATAAAAACGTAAGACCTCATGACCGTTTGTCCATTTTGTGCCCATTTTGTGTCCACCTTGGATGTAGTCCTGGTCAGGCTCTTGCTCTGCCCAAGGTGTACCTTAAAGGCCTTTAAATAAATATCTACTTTATTTTCTTGCTCTGTCCAGTCCTTGTTCCAGGTCAGCCTGCCAAAGGCATCATCCAAGCCGCTCAATTTCCATAATCTTACCATGAGATTTCCATATCTTTTAGAGAATGAAAATGAGTATAGGAAATGGAAAATCCAGGCTTACCATCAAGAGGCCATTCCATGAGAGCTGCCAGAGCCCAAGAGTCCAGACCCAAATATTGTTCCTCACTCCTCCCCGTGTCTCCTTTCCCTTCCTTTCTTCCATCTGCCCCCTGTGCCTCCTCCCAGCTCTCACAACAAGGGATGTGTCCTGTCTGACTGGGAAATGCGTCCTTAGATCAAACAGCTATGACCTGGTGAACTTCTGTCTGTGGCAGCCTCTCATTCCCAGAAATCCATTGATTTTCGTAGTCAGCTCATTGGGAGATCAGCTATCGACCCTTCTGTCAAGTTGCTTGAAAGACGCTACAACCTCAAAAAGCCCAGGTTGGGCATAAAGAAGAATAAATCAAATTTCTTTCGGACATCAGGCTAAAAATGTGATCCACGTAGAGGGCATGGTGCAAAAAGGTTGTCAGGTTTTTTTGTTGTTTGAGGTTTGTTTTTTTTTTTCTCCTTACTTGTTTCACATGCAGTAAATAATAATTAGGAAAAAAAAATCAAGACTTCCAAACCACAGGGACAACTTTTCTGTAGGGAAATTTGTGTCATGCCCAAGAGAACATGGCCCTTTAAGTTTGTTCCTGTATCACTCTTAGTGACATCATCATTAAAATGTAAAGGTGTATGAATGACTTTATTCATGGAAGCAGCTCTTAAAGGACAATTATTATGAAAAATAACCATTCACATATTGAATTACTTTTCTGATTGGTCTGGCATTGAATTTGTTGGGGTGTGTGTATTTTAAACACGACCTTGGAGAACAAGGAATTAAAGGAAAATGCACTTTCTTATCCATCTGTTGCAGCTCTGATGTTGAATGCAATTCTTGTTGAATGCAATAATTTGGGATCTGAGCTGAGATTTGCACAAGAACTGGAATACACAAACAGCCACCAGGTTTGGGTGGTTGCTAGGCAGCAGCTGATTCCTTCTTGGAAAAGCTGCCAGGGCTGCCTGGGCTGGGTGCTGACAGCCTCAGCCCTGCTCCTTCCCATCCAGGTGACATCCACAGCCAAAGGAAAGCTGGAGAGAGCTCCCCGTTTCATCCCAAAAAGCTGCCAGGAGTTATGGGTTGGAGGGCTTTCACATTTGATCCTCGATTCCAGACCATTTCAGAGCTGAAAGCCTGAGTGATTAAAAAAGAAAAGACAAAAGGCAATGGCCAATTGACTTCTGCTGAATCTGGTGATAAAACCAACAGCCCCCATGCCCTGTTTTATGGTCATATGACATTTTTTGTTTAACCTCTATTATTTAATCTCTGTGTTTCTCCACCTATTGCAATGGAATCCAAAAAGGGTAATTTCAAGATTGAACAAAGAGCAGGTACATAGTAAAAGCACATTATGAATAGAGATTTGGTTTTCTGCTTTCCCTTTCAAAGGGAATTTTGGGTAATAATTCGCCAACTGAAAAGTTTTATGTGGTGCAATAACTGCAAAGTTCAGCTGTTAGATTTAGAATAGGGGCAAGTCCATGGCAACTGAAATAAGTTAGAGGGAGCTGCAAAATATTCTTAAATTATGCAGAACAAAACTATTTGTGATCACACCAGCAACTTAGAAACTGAACTTTTGAGGCCTCATAGTTATTTAAATCTTGGCTATTGTGTTTTTATCCTGTGAAAGCTGATTTTTTTTTATCTTGGTTTTAGCCTCCTGCATCCCCTATTATCAAGCAGTTTGTGATGGCTGTAATCACAGCAGTTAATGTGAAAGACTTCCCAGAAAGAAAGAATAATCCCAAGTATTACACAAAAAAATGAATGCTTCTATTGTACAAAAGTAACATGAAAAGTCTGTATTCAATCTGGCATGGCTGGAGCTCCAGCAAGTTTCGTTTTGTTTGTACAAATCGTTCAGTGTCAAATTTGGCTCCTGAACGTCCCATTTCTTTGTTTTGGAAACAAAATGGGAGTGATGGAGATGTGGGCTGGAATCACTGCTTTGATACCTCCACAAAAACATCTGTACCCACGGCACACATCATTTTCTGGAGTCACCGCTGTATTAAGAGTATTAAAAGGGAAAAAGAAAAATCAATAAATACCATTGTTAAGCCAAAGCATCTCGAAAAAATCCCTGCAGCAGGATATATATTGAGTCATGAAATGCATAACAGGCAGTGCACTTGTCCTCTCTGAGTTTCTTCTCTTTCAAAAGCTGGTAAATATAAGAAATATTGAATTGGGAGGCCACACAAAAACCTCGAGCTCTTATTATGCACAAGCAGCTCTGGGCAAATGTGTACATTTTGTAATTGCTACCAGTTCTGAGCAACACGGGCGGAATTTTTATTTACAGAATCCATTTGTGCCATCAAATTCTGTGCGTGTTACGACCTTTACATAAATACTCATAATAACACTAAAATCACTCTTCATAAATAGAAATTTTTGGCTGCCAAACTGCTTTGCCTTTGTTTGCTTATGCATTGTATTTGTCATGTTTACAGTCACTTAAGGATTTTCTGGCTGTCTCAAGCATTTTTGGACTTCCAGAAATGGATGTGGTCTCTAAAATGGGGTTGTTTTAATGCCAGGTTGGGAAGGGGACTCTGAGAGGGGTGAAGGAAACCTTTCATCAGCTCTTTATGGAATGTTTCTGTTAATTACATCTTTATTTTGAGAGGATATTGGGTGCTCAACAGCCAATAAACCAAATAGGTTTACTGGTTGACAATAGGTTCTAAAGAATCTCAGTGCAAGGCTCTGAACCGGGAATTGTCTTCAGAATTCCCCAAAATTTGAAAAATTTAGGTGCTGATGTTGCTTGGACTCGCCTCCTTTCTTTGTCTCCTGGTTACTTTATTTTCTATACAAACTTCTGGCACATCCAATGTTCATATTGAAATATTGAATATATTTATTCAGGTTGGTCTAACCCCAAAGTCAGTGCTACAAATTTCTTGCATAAAACAACCTCCAGTGTGTGCCTTGCTTTTGGATTTTCCCCTCTCTTGCTTCCCATGCCAGGCCAGTGACACTTCCAGAGCCTTTCAGCCTCTCATCTCCAGCTGATTCCCACTGATCTTCCCGTTCCCACATGGTCTCAAACCTCACCTCCAGGGCAAAACCCCTCCCTGGGGTCCCTGACCCCACTGAAGGGTGTGGTTAAAGAAACATTAGCAGTTTCCTAAAAGAATAAAATGGTCAGCAAACAGGAACTGTGGCAAGAAACCAAAGGTGTCACCTCCCTTGGTGTGAGCAGAGGGCACCTCGTACAGGAATCGGAATTTCCCGGGATTTCCTAAAGAGAAATTCTGCTTTTCTCAAAGGAGAATTTGGTTTTTTTTGTTGTTGTTGTTCATGCACAATCTCTCACTGCTTTGCCAAATCCTCTTAGAAAAATGTGGCCAAATTATAGAAATGTATCGGTGTCCCAGAATCATGGTGAGATGTATGGATAATATTGGATTGCCTAGCATCACTGAAATAAAAAAA
>VYZR01063295.1:17807-57748 GCA_013400675.1 Oxylabes madagascariensis
AAATGTGAGTTGCGTAAAAAACAAAAAAAAAAAAAAAAAAAAAAAAAAAAAAAAAAGGGGAAAAAAGAAAGAAAACTTGGAGAAGAAAGGGAAAAGGGAGAAAGTGAAGAATTTTCTTAATTTTGTCTGTGTGATGGATATGCTGGGGGTGAACCCTCTCCTTATATTATTATTTGGAGATAAAGAATAACAGCAACGCATAATGAAAACTCCAATTTTTTTTTTTTTCCACTTATGCGTGGGTTTGAAGATCTAATTCTTGTGCTCTTTCTAGCCCCCTGATGAGCACCTTGCTTCTAATGGCACGGATAATGAGACATTTATGACTTGTGGCTTTTTGATAGCAGACCAGGACTCATTTGTCCCTTCCTTGGTGGATCCTGTAATCATCTCTGCAGGCAGCCAGCACAGCTTCAAGGTGCAAGCAGGGAGAGATAATTCGCTTATCAAATCTCACTTGTCACAGAAGAAAATCTGTCCTGACATCTTAAAAAAACCAACAAAACAAAACAAACTTTTCTATTTTGTTTACACAATGAATCCTGTTCAGGATGAAATGATTTCAGGCTGTTAGGCTCGCTCTGATTTGAAAGCCTTCACCACAAAGCTGCCTTAAAACACCATCATTTTGTGCCACTGTGTTGAAGTGCTTTCTTTTGTGGCAAAGTGCTTGTTTGTGTTGGTTTGGCTTTTTTTTTCATGATAAGAAAGGTTTCAAGGTAAGAGCTGGAGCTGCTTTCCCCTGCTTTGAGCCCACGTTGCTGTTTGACCCCCGTTGTCAGGATGTGAAGGTGACTTTTGTAAGTTCAAAGATGCTCTAAGAGGACTGAGGGACTGTCCCTCTGTCACCCTCTCTTGATGAGCACGTCCCATGTGGGTTTTAGGTGTGTTTGAGCTTTCAGGATGGCACCTCGTTCTCCTTAAGCATCCTGGTGAAAATTCCTGCCTGGCCTTACATCAGAGTTGCTAAATGTCAGATCCTGCAGAGATTATCAGTGTAACCACTCCCCTCTTCCTTGAATTTAACATCACTTCTGGAGGCTCAGGAGAATGTCCGTGAAGGACAACAAGAGAAGCTGTGGCTGCCCTTGGATCCCTGGAATTGTCCAGGGCCAGGTTGGACGGGGCTTGGAGCACCCTGGGGTTGTGTCCCTGCCCATGATCTTAAGGTCCCTTCCAACCCAAACCATTCCACGTGCCTGTGCCAAGGCTTTCTGGAGATGCAGCACTCTCTCCTCTAGCAACTAAACACAACATTTTTTGGTAAATTCCCTGTAAATCAATTTGACATCAGCAAGGACTCTGATGAAAGGTGGGATTTTCAGCATTCATTTTTCCATACCAGGAATGTGAACTTTAGCTCCGCTGCTCAGTTTTATTTTAGATGACACCAGTCTCTGCAGTTTTATGATATCCGACCTTTATGACACATGAAGAAGACCAGAAGACATGGGTTTGGTTCCGGCGTTCGTTCCAGCTTGGCTTTCATCTCCGACGTATCCGTAATGTCCGGATGGTTTTTTGGATGACTCACCTCAGATCTGAAGGAGCAAACGATGATCTCTCCCAGCCCTCACTGAACAGAAATCTTTAATGATGACACTTCTTTTTCCTTGAGGCTTCTGCAGGTATCTGAGTTAAAAAAAGCCGCAAGGAAATTGAAACGGTTCTAATGTTTTAAACAGAGCTGAGTATAAATTACTTCCTCCAGTAAGAATAATACACAGAAGGAAGAAAAGGTCTTAAGAAAATGTTTAAGTGAGACTCTGTGTTAGCAGAGTGATTGCTCTGATACCTGACCCTGCGGCTAAGCCATCCCTGTCCTTTAGCTCCCAGGTGCTAAGTGGGGAATTTGAGGAAATTTGGGCAATTTTTGAGTGCTGTAGGGATCCTGCTGCCATGGACATGGGTGGGAGCCCAACTCCCCTCACCAGTCTCATGGATGTTGAGCTAAGATCAACAAAAAAGGTAATTTTTTTGTAAAGTGGAGAAATTTTCCCCTTTCCATAGCAGTGTGCGTGTTCTGCAGTGCTGTTTGATGGTGTTTTCAGGGAAGCACTGGAGGTTCCTGGGGGCTGCAGAGGAGTTCACTGTGAGGTGATGCTGGTGGCTCGGAGGGGACAGGGGATGTGGTCAGTGCAGAGCAAGCAGGGCTCGGAGCGGAACAAGGGAGACCAGAAGTGCTGACACACATTTGAGATTTGTCAGCATGTGAACAGTGAGTGACTAAAATATGCAACTTTCCTGACAAAAACTGGGGATGAGGCCAGGGCCAGTGATCTAAAGTCATTCCAGCTCTGCCTGGTGTCACTCTGCGTGTCAATCTTAGAGTGCTTGAAGTTAGAAAAGCTCTCTAAGATCATCGAGTCCAAACGTTCCCCTTGCCCTGCCAAGGTCACCCCTAACCCACAACCCCAAGTGCCACAGCCACAAGATTTCTGAACGCTTCCAGGGGGGGTGATACTGCTGCTTCCCCAGGCAGCCTGTTCCAATTCCAGAAAACCTTTTTGGTGAAGGAATTTTCCCAAATATCCACCCTGGCCCAGCCTGAGGCCGTTCCCTCTCCTCCTGTCCCTGTTCCCTGGAGCAGATCCCAAATCCCTGTCCTGGCTGTCCCCTCCTGGCAGGGAGTTGTGCAGAGCCACCAGGTCCCCCCTGAGCCTCCTTTTCTCCAGGCTCAGCCCTCTTCCAGCTCCCTCAGGAATTCTCCAGCCTCTTCCCAGCTCCCTCAGGAATCCTCCAGCCTCTTCCCAGCTCTGTTCCCTTCCCTGGACACGCTCCAGCCCCTCCATGTCCTCCTCACAGCTGGTTTATCATCAAACCGTGTCCCCCAGCCTGGCAAAGACCCGAACCACTGGGAAACCAGCATTTTCCATGGTTTTTTTTTGCGTGAGTCCCAAGTTTTGCACCAAACCGGAGCTGGCTCCGTGTGGGGCTCCCCTGGGCCTGCCAAACATTCCCGGGCCGCGATTCCTCAGCAGCACCCTCACCTTTGCCATCGATCTGGGCTTCAGCAGCTGATTTACAAGCACATCTTTTCTGAGCCATTATCTGAGGCGGCTGCCAGTTGGCCCGAGGCAGGATCCAGGCCCTCGAGACGGGGGAATCAGTTCCAGCTGCACTCCATAATTGGGAAAACCCTGGGCCGCAGCCGGATGTCCAGAGGCCTTGCCAAGGAGCGCGGCTTTCGGTTCAACAAACGGGATTTGTGAGGGGAGAAAAATTAAAAAAGAGTGAAGATGTCACAGGACAGAGGTCACGGGCCAGCAGTTGCTCCTCTGCTCCTCACGGCATCTCCCGTTTTTAAGCCGGAGAGGTGGATTGTGGTGGGAAGGTCTGGGGAGGTTAAACCAATCCTGGGGATTTCAGCTTGGAGAGAAGTTCCTGCTGCTCCCCACCGAGACAGAAAGCATTTGAAATGCCATTTCTTTCATGCTTTCGCACCAGGGAAAAAGTGAACTTTGCATTTTGTTGTGTAACAAGGGTTCCAGGGCGATGTGTTTTGTCAGCAGTGAGGATTTGAATGCTCGGTGTGTGACACATCTCAGCTTTGTGCTCCCTGTAGTGCCTTCATTGCAAACACAGATTCAAGCTCTTTTTAAAGGTTTTGGTTTTTTTTTTTGCTTGTTCTTTTAACATGAATTAACAAACGTGAAGCTTCCAACGATAGATTTAATAACACCATGATAAATGCCAGTGCTTTTGCCACCAATGCCATTTAATCTGTCTCAGCAAATACGTTCAATGACTTGCCAAAAGTTTGAGTGTTTTCCAGCTGTAGGAGTCCTATAGCAATATGAGAATGTCCTTGCACGGGATAGGGTACAAAAGGCAATGCAAAACTCCACTGTGGATGATTTAGCTAAGAAAATAAATATTTCCTCTTCTTTTTCTTCTCACCTCGATTCTTCCTGCCTCTCCTGCTCCAAAAACAGCTACTTTTTAAAGTTAGACAGGCAAGAATTTGCCAATCTATTCCAAGGGATCTGCGGGATGTTGGAAGGTTCTACCCACAGATTATTGCTAATCATGGGAGGCTACTTGGATAAGAATAATTTACCTGTTATGTGCAATCTGCAGTGTGGGCTTTGACAACTTGTTCTTTGACCCTGTAGTCCTCACTCTTTCTCTGGTGCTGGAAATGCATTTGAATGAAATTCATGGAAGAATGAGCCTGTTGGATCTGATTTATCCCTGTATTTCCTTGCACACCAGTTGACATTGAGAAGTTGGTGGTCTCCTGTTGTAGTTTCCTCCTTGATCTCAGACAACTGCAAAGCATTTCAGGAAAATATTGATAACTTAGTGGAAGTTGCTGTTTTAATTACATAGGGGGTTTTTATCAAATTTCTGTTAATGTCTTACTCAATCCAAGCATTTTTTCTTTACCCCTCTCTGCAGGTTATTCCCTAATTAGTTGTTTTAAAAAAATAAGTAAGAGCACATATGGCTGCCCTTCACCACAAAGGTGCCCATGCGTAACTCACCACAGCACTGATACACTGAAAATAACCTTTCCATGAGGCTTCCCCAGCAGCAGAGGAGGATTTTGTCCTTTGATCCTGTCCTCCTCACCATGTACCATGACAGGGTGAGGAGCTGGCTCCAAGGGCATCTCCCCCATGTTTGGTGCTGGCAATTTCCAGTGCCAGACCAGGTTCCCTGCCTTTGCACTGACTGCAGCTCAGCATTATTCCTTTGCCAAAAAACCATGGAGTGGGCTCTCTGTTCTGGCTGTTTTCTGAATTCTGGGGTTTTTTTCCCACACTGTGGCTAATGAGTCCAGCTGTTTGCTCTGTGCCTCTGGTCTCTCAGTTGCTCAATGACAAAAACAAACCTCTTCCTTCATGCCAGTTATGGATGTACATGGTGGCACTGGCATCTTGGAGTTATGATAGGGAAGTGTTAAAGTGTATTTTAGTGTACCTTAATAAAACAAAAAGCTCATTAAACACCCTCTAAATGTTGTGGTGGGACTAAAAATTTCTTGAGGGATGGATCTGATATCTTCCTCCTCTTCCCCTTTGTCCAGGGAGATGAATTCTGTTGTGGTGGGCATGGTTTAACAAACAATTCCTAAAGTGGAGCTGATTTATATTCCTTTGTTAATATAATGTAACACATAAACTGAAATTCCGCTTAGCAAAAAAAATTTCCTCCTGTGGCAGCCTGCCTGGCTGGAAGAAAAATAATACAAAAGGTCTTACCAGTGATGTGACATGTTGCTGTAAAACAACAGCCAGGAACGTCAAGAGATTTCAGTCCAAGTGGAGAATTTCTGAAAATTAATTTTGGATGCTTAATACAAACTAGAAAGTAACGTAATTTCTGGCAAAGCAGTTGACAGCAGACGTAATGCATCAGTGCAGTGGCCCAGACTGTGTTAAATGGAAATTAGCTCCGTGTAAAAAGCTGCAGAGAGAGAACAGTGCTCGCAGAAAACAACCCATGACAGAAGCAGAGGTTCAGGTGCTGGTGGAACATTTATCACTGAACTGGGAATGTTGTGATGTAATAGAATTTGTGGAGGTGGTTTGGAATTACTGCAGATCTTTAAACGCGAAGGTGACTCTGCCAGTGAAATCCAGTTCGGTGCTGGGCTGCCTGGGCTCCCCGTCCTGCAGGGAGCACAAAAGGGGTGTTTGTTGAAATCCACATTTCCCGGCTTCCCCAGGCCCTCCATGGCCGTGCCTGAAGCCATGGAAATCAAAAGCAGAGATGGTGAAGCTTTGGATCAGCCCTGGACACAGCGTGGGACTGTCCCAATCCTTGCAATAGGATCCCAGGGGTGTTTCAAGAGCCTTTTCTGTGGAGGGGGAGAAACAGATCCCAGGGCTATCAGATCATTTCCAGGACTATTTCCCTCCTGCTGCACTCCATCTAAAAGCACATTTTCTAACTCATCTCCTCCAGAACACTGACAGTAATGTTCCTTTCTCTGTGTTTTTCCCCAGGGGTGACACAAAAGCGCTGGGGCCCTGATGGTCAGAGGACATGCACAGGCCTTCAGCAGGAGAGCGGTGTGTGGGGAAAATCGAGCCCTACCAAGGTAAAATAAATAAATTCTCTTTGGGGAGTACTCAGCAGAATGCAGGAGGGTTTAAAAAATAGTCATTGATTGCTGAGCAGTATGTTTGGACTTGGTTTTGTTTAGCTAAGCTTAGCTTAGGCAGCAGAAAAGCCAAATAAAATGATGGTCAAGTGTTGTGATTCTGCGTGCTCTTGGTGAGGGGGAAAAAATTGCATGTTTTGTTGGGGAAAAGAAGTTGTAAAAAACCCCTCATGAGACTAAATCAAGCAATATCCCAAATATCAGTGCACTCTGCCTGATATATCCCCAGGATAAAGCCTGAGGTTTTCAGCTCACCACAATTACTTTGTGTGTGTGTGGATTTTTTTCACAAGATGCAGTGAAGCTTGAAAGCTCCCAACGAGCACAGGATCAGCTGGGCAAACTTTAAAGATCCATTTCTTTGCTAAAGATTGGGAGGAGGAAATAATACATATTTTCAGCAGAAAAAAAAAGGAAAAGTAAATTATTTAAAACATCGGTGCGTGAGTTTGTAGCTAATCAGGAGCGTTTCTGACATGCCTTTGGACTCTTGCAGGATATCTCCATCTGTGCAGCCCTCAACAAAAGAAATAAATGTCAAATTAACTACTGGAGCATGAGAGATGCATCCAAAATAGAGTCTCTCAAGGAACATTCTTCTTTGGTGCCCTGTAGAAATCTAGGGGAAGTTGAGAGTTTTGGAAGGCATGCAAAGGTCTTAAACCTGTAGGTAGAAGTAAATGAAGTGAAGAAAATATGAGGCAAATGTTGTTACAAACCATGAAAGAAACAGAGGAGGGAGAAAATGCTTTCCCTGAGGCTGTGAAATTATTGAATTGTCCAAACCACAGGCAGCTGGCTTAAAGAGTTGATAAAATTTATCTGGCATTTCACCTCGTTAATAAACTCTTGATCTACCTCTGCCCATTTGGGTTCCCAAGAGGCTCCTTCCCAAGAGACACAAAGGTTTCTGGTGATGTTTTCCTGTGTGGAGGGGGAACACAGGGATGGCTTCACAGAAGCTCAGAATCATGGAATGATTTGAGCTGGAAGGGTCTCTAGAGATCATCTCCCCGTGGGCTTCAGTGCGGTGTCACCCAAGCCCAGAGACGGGTGCCCATGGCACCAGGGAGGTCATGGCCCTGTCACCCTCACAGTCCTCCTGGAGGAAGGACAATTTTGTGTTTTGTGAAGCCCTTGTTGAGTCCTGGCATTGATTATCAGTTGACAGAGACACTCAGCTAGGACTGGGGTGAATTCCCAACCGGCAGCAGTCGATGGCACCTAAACACACAGTGGGCTTTCTCTAGGAAGCTGATCCTTGGATTCTGCTTGCCAATTCAGTGTCGTGTTTGGGGTTTTTTTTGTGGTTGTTTTTTCTATTGGGATCAAGAGATCTGGGAGCGCAGGGCAGGAGCAATCTAACCAGCCAATTTATAGCAGCAATGAGATTAGGCCAGATGCTTTATTGCATGGGACTTATGTGCCCAGTGGGGTAGATAAGAATAGCAGGAGGCTTTAAACTCAGGTTTACTCTTTATCAGAGAGCTGGAGCATAAAAACATCTCCTTTATCACCTGGAGGGAAGCAAGGTGTGGTCTATCAAGATGGATGTTTTCTGTCACGGATGGAAAAATTAATCTGGGCCACTGTCAGTCTCTGGGCCACTGTCAATCAATCTAGTACATATGTGTTTGTACATCATTGGCAGGTGTCGCCAAGGAAGCATCATAAAGAGGAAAGTAATTAATTAAAAGTGCCTAGAGCCCTTGTGAGTAACTGTATCACTTTTTTGGGAGTTTTTCATGCCTTTAACTGGTGAGGTTGTAAAGCTGTCCTGCCCCTGGTGCCCATATGTCCTCTGCAGCATGTGATATCACAGGCCAGTGATCCATAATATACTTAAATGCATTTCAAATTCCAGCAGATCATCATGAAAGAGTTTATAGTCTGAAACTGAAACTGGCAACTGTCTTTGCCATGTCCATTTTTAAACACCCACCAATCCCGTCCATGGTGATAAGTTAAATACTCAAAATAATACTATGCAATACAGGTTTTAAATTTTAATATTTTTTCTTTTGCCAAAGTGATAAAGTTTCCATTGAAGCCTCCCAGACAATTCAGAGCTGATTTCAAGAGCATGCATTTTTAAATGACAAAAAAAAGTTATTATGAATAGAAAGTTAACAAGAAATCTTGAACAAAACTGTCTGCTGTGATAGACGGTGGATGAGTTGCACATGGGATAATGGAATATGGTGGTAACTGGGAATCTTTTCATTTGCAGGGATCTCTGCCTTCCCAAAACACATCGATTTCAGCAGTAATCATTGCACAGATTGATGAGGATAAATCCAGAGGAAACCACCCCTCTCTGCCTATGCAGGCCCCGATCCCCCAGCCCAGAGCTTGTCACGCGAAGCCGTCGAAGCCATGCGGGTCAGCCGTCGTTAGCAGAACACTTTTGGTGCTTCCCAGCCGATTAGAGATTCAGGCATCCTTAGAAGACAACACCATGTCACCATCGGACTCTCCCAGTGCAAACCAGTGTCCCAGCCAGCAGAGAGGCTTTGCCTCCATCACTGTCACAGCCAGGCGTGTTCCTGTGGGCTCTGGAGACCCGGCACGTGGCCCTGGGCTTGGCCAAAAGCCCAACGCTGTGTCGCCCACATCCAGCAAAGTCCCTGCTGTCCTCAAGCGCTGGCCTCCCCCAGCCCACACAAACCAACCTCCTTTAAAGGTTTCTAAGCCTTGCTCCAACTTAGGTGAAGAACCCCAAAAGCAGCTTTTTGACCCTGGAATCAAGGAGGATGGCGTGGGTCTTCGAAGCAGTGATGGGAGGGAGAAAATTCCACCTTCATTCATCTCCCGTGTCCAGCTCCAGGTGTCTCAGCCCTGTCCCAACACCATCTATTATGTAGACAAGTCGCTCAATGTGTGCATTGACCAACCTCGAGTGAGATGCCAAAAAATGTACAGATCCACGTTGTCCTTGAGCCTGAAGTGCAGTTTGTCCGGATTAACAGCAGATGGAGTAGATGGCATAGCTAATGGAGAGCCCATGGAGGAGAGAGCTCCAAGGAGGCTCCCAGGAGCAAACGGGGCTCCGCTCAGAGCACACCTGAGCGCAGACTTCACGGGAAATAAGGTAATTAAGAAGGAAAAAACAAAGGAAGGACGTTTGGGTAGTAAATACCCTTTGCAAAGTGTCTTTGCCTCGGGACTTGCAGCATTTGTGGATATTCCCAGAGGACCTCACCAGGCAGCAGCAGCAGAGGAGGAGGATGAGCAGCCTGGCAGCCACCACACTGTGTTTTCCCTCCAAATTGCTAATTCAAGCAATGAGGCAGGTAAGTCATTTCCATAAATCTCATGCTGGTGGAGCAGAGGTTCAGGCTGGAGCAGCCCCACCACAGTGATTCTGTGAGAGCAGATAACAGCAATCCTTGCTTCTTCGGAGGCTCAGGGAGTTAGAGCACAACCCAGAGGTTTCTAGCTCCAGCACTGCCATGAATATTTGCCATGCTGGTGATGCGTGCTGCTCATCAGCTGAGAGAGAAAAATCCCCCTGTGTTTTCTGCATTAAATCTCTTTTTTTTTAACCATTTATAACAGTATTTTTTTGTTATTTTCCCAGCAACCTGCAAGTGCTTATCCCCTGAAAATAATTAGGTTTATCTTTGAATAAGGTGTGAAATTAAGAAGGAGATGACTGCACTGAGCTTGGTTTTGTGCTCCTTGCAGTTTAAGTGATCTTGTTTTCAGCTTTTATTTAGAAGGCTACAGTAATAAGCCCAAGCTTTTATACCTAATGGAACCAGGTAAAAGGTTTGCAAATCTTGAACACATTTGTTTCCGACCTTTCCAAGCATTTTGCAGACATAAAATGTTCTTTGCATCATTGCTCCTGGGGGAGGAAGACGGGCCCTGGGGATTGCTTCCTGCCCAGAGTGGTGTAGCTCCTGCTGCACTGGGATTTTCCAGCACACTTGGATAACCACAGCTGAGTTTATTGCCTTTCCAGGAAGGGAAGGTGGATGGGAAGATTGTCAATGAGTGGACTCTGTTTTTTAGCAAAAGCACAAAGATTAAACTTACCCCCTCTGTATCCTGCAGCCTTGGGCTACATTTAATTGCAATTACCCTGTTCTTACATGGCCTTTTTGATCTAAGGGTCGGTGCATGCACATGAGCCACTTCCTAAGGTTCCTTTGTGCCTCATCCTCCCAGTGTGCAAGTGGAAGGAAACAGAAAGATGAGAAGCCTCACGCTGCCTCGAGGGCTGGGCAAGGTGCAAACTACTTGCACTCTCTGCTCTTCTCCCTTTTCCATGTCTGAAATCAATGGGATTGCTCCTGCAGGGGCAGAGCCTGAGATAAAATATTCCAATATTTTCCTAAGCATAATCCAGGCTGTGTGGTGTTGGAGGGGAGAGGGCACAGTGGGGAGCAGGAGAGAGAAGATGCCAACCAGTGTTAAGGGGCTTGGGATAGAAACATAAAGGGATGGCACCAGCAAATGAAACATTTCATTGCATGCATCCTAATTTTAAATATCAGGGAATATGGAGAGTGTTACGTATTTAAGGCTTTGCTCAACACCATCTAAGGTGTCTCTGTGATAAACCAGATTTAAAACTGAGCCTTCCCTGGGCTTAGTGATGCCATGGTGGCACGAAAGAACCACTTTTACTGGAAATAATTAGAAAGTGAATTGGGAGGCTGCTCGTGGTTCCATAGTTTTACGGAAAGGAGGAACTCGGTGAAGTAAGCCAGTCAAACCTACTGGTTTGTGATAAAGGACTTCCACCATTTGTGTACAAAAGACTATAGGTGTAAATAAACATGGGAAGTGTTACCTTTTTAACTGCTTCCACCTTTTGTGTGGGCCATAATGTAGAATGTAAAGACATACATTTCTCCTGGTGAGACCCTTTGTAACATGTAAGGAGATGTGTATCAGCTTACTACAACTTTCCTGTGTGAAATTTGTATAAACAACCAGAATAATGCTCCAAAACCACAGCCTCCCTCAGCAGGATCACCCAAGAAATGAGCTCGTGCACAGCCATCAACCATTAAATGGGACAAATCATGAGAAACGTGGTAAAATGCATGGGACATCCACACTGGTCCTTAAAATGAGAGGGGATGGTGTGATTTTAATCTGGGAGAAAGGAAAAACTGAGTGCTTTTTACTTCTGGAATGGGTGAAGTGAGGAGGAGAAGTACTGGTATGAGATTATCAATCATATAATCATTTATATTTGAAAAGATCTTTAAGATCATCCAGTCAAACCAGCCCCCAGCACTGCCAAGGCCACCACTGACCCATGTCCCCAAGTACCACATCCAAAGGGCTTTTAAATCCCTCTAGGACTGGGCAACCCTTTTGGAGAAGAACTTTTATCCCATTCTAGATTCCCAGTTATTTTGGATATTTTTTCCTCTGCTGTTTACTAATTCAAACCTGCTCCCGTTAAGCTCTGCTCTGCTCCATGTTTAAGCAATGAAATGTTTGTGAAATGAAGTGTTTAAAAAGGAGGGAGAACCAGCAAAGAAGGGACAGTGAACAAGTTTTGCCACAGTGTTCGTGCTTTAACACAGTTATCTTATGGATGAGGTAACTGCAGAGAGCACTTTGTCCATTACATTTCTGATGACCCAGAAAGTTGGAGTTTATATTGGTTTGCAGCTGTAGGCAAGAGCTTCCTGCCAGCAGAAATACAAGTGGTAATAACATCACTATGCTGAAAAAAAAAAAAAAAAAAGAAGAAAAATTACTTTCAAGGCTACACTTCTCTGTATGAAATCTGTAAATGCAGTTTCCAGGATGTATAGGTTGCTTTATTAGGATCTGAGTTGGAATGAACACCCGAACACTTCTCTGATTTACAGGTGCCGGGGCTGGGTTTGCTGTTTCCTATGGGCCCACTTGAGCCATGGCCTCTTTGGAGTGTCTTTTTCCTAATCTTTTGTGTGACTTCACAGCAGCAATGATGACTCTACTTACTGTATTACTCCCATTATTTCATCTCCAAATCCAACTTTTCAAGACTTGGCTTTACATGGACCTGGATAACCTAATCTAAAGCCCTTCTTTTAGCAGGAGGCTGGGCCAGGTAATCTCCAGAGTTATATATTTCCACCATGTGCCACATATGAAAAGGATGCTTTAGAATTATTAATGAAATGTACATCTTGGGCTCTGCTCGTGGATGGGAATTACACTTGGAAATTCAAATCTCTGGGACTCGGAGTTCAAAGCCATGGTTCATGCTAGAGCATCCCAAGGATGGAATATGGTATTTCCCCACTGTGGACTGCATCTTCTATTGGTTCCACTGCTTTGGGCCTTTACTTCCATTACCTGGCAAGAAATTGGGTTGTAAGTGCTGGAAAATCCATGTTATACATGAAGTCAGACTTGAACCGTGGGAGGACAGAGCTGTAGGACGGAATTGTGTTTATTTTTAGTGAGTGGCCAACACTTGCATCCCTTGGGCAGCCGCAGGAACGTGTGAAGGGTCCCTCTGGGGGCCACATGAGCCACCCACCTCAGAGATCTGGCCAAGGGCCAGCCCAGGCCAGGCTCCACGAGGTCCCCGTCAGGGGTGATAGATGTGCATCACCCTGCCTTTGGTCACGGCTTTTAACAAGCTGTCAGAACTTGCTAACGCTGCTTTTCAGGCAATGCTGCAATTTCCTTTCCTGTCCGCAGCTGATGTCTCATAAATACAAGGTAACTTAGAAATGAAAAGATTAGTCTTGTTTCTGCTGAAGACAGGCACATTTTTAATCTTAATTTCTCACCTACCTTTCATGAAGGATATATTCCCCATGAATATCTAGCTCTCCATCCATCTTTCACTATCTGTTATCTACTGGGCTCTAGACTGAAGTATTCGAAAGGAGAAAAAGAAGAAAATGGGATGATTTTAAATTCTTTTTGACCTCTTGATTAAACAATATCATCACTTTTCTAGGGAAGATTATACATGCCAACATCTAAATTTATCCGTTTGATCTTAGGTAACAGTAAACTTCTTCACGCCTGAGCGCCTTCACGTATCTCAGCTCTTTTCTAAACCAAAATATTTCCTGCTCACCTCTACACTTTTGTTCGTGTTGTGTTGTCATACCCAGAACTGATGTGGAGAGATACCAAGGAATAGCAATTGAGGTGGAGAGTGAATCCAGTCTGGATGGTGGGTGGATCCCACTGCCCTGAGCTGAGGTGCAGACGTGCAAGGAGGGTGGGGGAAGATGACAAAGAGAGAAATCATGAATCATATTCCCATCTAAGCCACCCAAAATTAGGGACATCAGGGTTATAAGATAATCATCAGCCACAATGTGGCCACAGGAGCAGGGCAGTGACCATCCCTGTGCTGGGCACTGCTGAGGGACCTCAGATCCTGGGGTCAGTCTGGGACAAGAGAGACATTGAGGGGCTGGAGCGTGTCCAGGGAAGGGTTTGGAGCCCCAGGAGGGGCTGAGGGAGCTGGGAAAGGGGCTGAGCCTGGAGAAAAGGAGGCTCAGGGGGGACCCTGTGGCTCTGCACAACTCCCTGACAGGAGGCTGGGCCAGGGGAGATTTATGTCGGGTATTGGGGAAAATTCCTTCATGGAAAGGTTTGTCCAGCCTGGCACAGCTGCCCATGGCAGTGGTGGAGTCCCCATCCCTGGAGGGATTCAAAAGCCATGTGTGCGGCACCTGGGGACATGGGGCAGCGGTGGCCTTGGCAGTACTGGAGGAACTGTTGGACCCGAGGAACGCAAAGGTGTTTTCCAGCCTGCAGGATTCCAAGGTTCCGTGCTGGAGTCAGCAGCGGGAGGTGGGTGACGCACAATGGGGTGGCTGTGATGAACGTCAGTCCCTGAGCCCCTGGGAGCTGGGCTGCCAAAGGGGTGTCCAGGGGAACACTCCCAGCGTTCCTGTTTCAGAATTCAGGGATGAAGTGCTTGGGAGGGGAAGGACACAGTCGCAGCAGGGAACAAGACACGTCAGAGACTCGGTAATGTAGCTGCTTGTACCTTTCCCCAAGGAGCATGGCAGGTGACTTGAAAGCATAATTTGCTTAATTAAAACAACCCAAGGCAGCGAGTGGGGAAAACTGAGATGGGATCTGGGCTTTGGGTGTTGAATGGCCCCAGATGATTACAGACTTCTGTTTCCTTCTTCAACTTATTTATTAACAAGTGCTGAAGTCAGCAGTGCATTGCTAAGGGGTAAATAACTAGACTTTAATTTGTTTCAAGATCTATTTTCATTTTTTGATGCATGTATGTATATTCTTACTCATACTGGAGCAAACTCAGAACAGCCAGTCCTGTGGGACTTTGACAGGCTGCTACCTGCAAAGCAAAAATATATTTTTGTTTTAAATACACACTGAAGAGCTCCAGGTATTTGAGTCATTTATGTATCAAGAAAATCTTGTGGGTCACCTTTAAACTAATGTATCAGCCTGGTAACCAGAATGGGCTAACTAGGAAATCTGAAGGCTATAAATAATTAATTAAATTATTAAGTAAATAGTATTTATTAATAAAATAGTATTTGAAATGCTATGATGAGGGAATGTGGTCTATCTGGTGTTCTCACCTCATCTCCTGTTTATGGGAAAGTCACCATGCAATAAGCCAGAGCACAAGATTTGTATGTGTGTAAATATAAATGTAAATATATATCTACATGAACAAGATATAATTAGAGGAAAGCAGTTCCTGACAATATGGAATTTATTGTATAGAATCTTGAGCAGCTCCAGCTGATGCTAATTAACTCTCCACCCTGCAAATGTGTGCAGCAGAACTGGTGGTGAAGACAGGAGAAATATGAAATATGGCACAGGAGATTTTACTTTAGCTTGCACCTGCTAAGCACAAGGAGCCAAATCTTCAGCTGATGTCAACCAACTGAAATCTCTGCCTGCAGAGGAGTGACACTGATTTACACCAGCCAGGAATCTGGCTGGGGACATTACTGACTTGGCATTATGGACACAGCAGCTGGTGCTGACTTGTTAAGAACAAAGGACCACATGCCAAAAAGCCCATTAAAAGGAGCTCCTTTGATGTTTCACTTCATCTGGGATAAATTTAAAATGGAGGAGGCTGTCAGTTTTCCTTAGTCTAGACATTCTGTGTCATAGGGTCTATGTTACACTGAGGTGTGACCTGCATGAGCTGCAACCCCAGAAAATGAGGATTCAATCATTTCAGGTGTTGAAAACTCAAGTGACAATCCTGTTACAGCTGACTCTGGAAGACGCTGCCGGCCTTTGAGACAGACCCCAACCTGTGTGATGGGCCAGAGCAGTTGCCTCTCTTTATCTTGGAGCTTTTAAATTCATTTGTTGAAGGGAGGGGATACCTCTTCTTTTCTGGAGGGTCCTTTTGCATTTTTTGGAGCACCAACCCTTCAGCTTTGCTCTCTGTCTCAAAGGCTTGCTGCCTTCCCCTTCATCTGGTGGGACAAAGGGCGTAGGAGAAGGAAGGGATCAGCAGGAGGGGTATTCTTTGATATTCCCCTCCTTTAAACTAGTTATTTATTAAATCAGAAGACAGACGTGGTGACCTTCTGTCCTGCCATATGGAGGCAAGGCTACCCCTGGAGATTGTGGGCAGTGATGTCAGCAGGGGAGAAGGGTGATGCTCAGGGCTCTGTGGGCCAAAGCTGGTGTCAGTGACAACGCCGTGATGTCACAGTGACCCTGGCTGAGAGCATTTTCCCGTGGAACCAACTGTTCTTCATCAATTTCTCTGTGGTTTAAGGCAACGAGCAGCCAGAGGTGGTTGGATTTTCTTGGGGTTTGTTTGTGTCTTTGGGGTTTTCTTGTGGATGTTTTTGTTTGGTTTTGTGTGTTTAAGGGCGTGATCATAAAATAATTTGACTGGAGTTGAAGTTTCCTTCAGGAAATGCCTTTTGAGGATTAAAGGCTCAATTTTCTGTTATGGGACATAGCAATGAAGCTGTTGGGTAGAAAGACCATTGTTTCTCTAGAAGAGAGAAGGATGTCTGCCCTGTTAACGATGATACAGAAAACATTTTTATGAGTGAAACTTATAAATTACATTTTCCCAAAGATGTTCGTGTTGTCTGAAGATCCAGGTTAAAGTTCAGCATATGAAAACTGAGGGTTTGAGTCTTCCACTCTTTTCCATTTTGGATTCCATGATCTAATGGTCTTTTCCAACCTACACCATCCTATGATTCTGTGATGCTGTGACATTTCTATCTTGAGCTGTCAGAGTTGGTAAGAATGTGAGACAATTTGAAGTGAAAGACTGGAGGGTACGAGTCACTCCTTAGCACTCTGGGCAAGCTGCAGCGGAATACCAGAATCATTAAAATAATGATTAAAGGAGATGGGCTCTGTGGATTCAGTGACTGCATTATGCCACTGGAGTAAAGAGCCCCATTTTCCCCTAATTCACACTTGGTTTAAACTAGGAACGACTCTTATGCAGTCTGTGAAATGAATACTTGGCTCAGCCTGGCTGCGGTAAATTATCAGAAAGAGCTGAACTAGGTGCCTCGGACATGATGAGAATTCCAAGTGGTCCATGCCTTTCTTACCTTGCAAATCACCATTTAAATGTTCTGAATCATCCTGAACATTTTTTTTTTTTTCCAAGTCACACTGCATCAGATTACTCCTTGAGTCACTACAATAGCGTCTGATAGCTTCTAGCATGACATCCTGGAAATGCAAACACGGATTTCTAACTCGGAGGTTTTGGGTCCGTGGCTGTTACACGGACTGTCTTGAAAGTACAGCAGTAAATATTCTTTCCTTTCATCCTCTCCCAGCTATAGGAGGGAAAAGGGAAAAACGTTAGTAAAATATACAAACGCTGTAGTGGAGCAGCTGGGTACTGGGAGCTCAGCGGTGCGAGCAGTCACCTCAAATTGTGTGGGTGGGCTGTTAGCTGCCCATTGAAATATTCTGCTGCAATTATACCCTCTCGTGATTCTGAGTGCAAGGTGATGTCCTGCAGGGGCCAGGCAGGAATGTTTCCTTCTCACAGAATCATTAAGATTGGAAAAAGTCCTCCACAATCACTAAGTCCAACCTCACCGTGCCAACTAAACCCTATCACCAAGTGCCACATCTTCTTGGAACCCTTCCAGGGATGCTGACTCCACCTGGGAAGCCTTTTTCTGAGGTTAACCACTCTGACACCAAAGACATTTTTCCTGCTGCCCAACCTCAACCTGCCCTGGTGCAATCCTGTTAAATTGCAGGATTTTGCTGGTGCAGCCCCTGCAAGCCCTTCTTCCACCAAAGGTCTCCATGGCAGCCAGACTGGGCGCAGCACGTGGGTCCCCATTCCCTCCCTGGAATAAGTGGTGTTCCCTTACTTAACACCAAGGGAGAAGGTCAATTCACTGCTTGCAAAGTGCTTTGAGAAAATAAATTGGCCTTCAGCACGGAGAGGCTGATTGTTAGGGCATGGTGATTAGCTTGGTTTGGGATTGTTTGCTCTGAAGCCACTGCACTAATTTTGCCCAAAGCCTTCTGTAAACAACCTGTTTCTTGACATTAAGAAGCTTTTCCAACTTAGGACTGATTAGAGGTTTGAAGCCTAACAGCTCTTAGGTACACTTTCTGTTTTAAATGATTACAACTTTCTACGGTCAAATATTAGCTTTTGCCAAAAGAAAGCCTCTTCCTTTTGAGAAATGTGGCCACAGCTGCCAACATGGTTCAAAAAAAAAAAAACAACCAAACAACAAAAACCCAAAAGAGGTAGCTAGGAAAAAGAGAAGCTTTTTTGTTAGAGATATTTTTTTATTCTAGACTCTTAGCTTGAAGTGTTGTTGATATAGCTGAGACAATTAAACTTTACCCCACCAGGCAGGGCTTTTTGAAGAAGCATTAATACAGGTGCAATGACACATTCATTGGGAGGAATGGGCTGGCTGAGCCTCTCTCTTCAAGCCAGCAAAGTTACCTTGACTTTGGATCCTGATGATTCTGGGAATGGAGCTGAGGACAGAGCCCAGCCCTGTTTCTCAGTATTCAACCCCAAGTTTTTATTGAAAGGTGAATCAAGGCCTTGTTAAACACCACATTTTGAACAGGGAGCGTGGGCAGAGCTACATTACCAGGAATTCAGGTAGTTTCCATGGATGTTAATGCTGAGCAGAAGCTGATGCTGCCTCTTGCAAATGAGTCATTTGAGAAGCGTCAGGAGGCAGTTTGGGACAAAAGTCTCATGGCTGGTCAGCAGGAATTTTAGTCAAAACATGTGAATTTTGTGGCACCCCTGGCCGACTGCAGCTCATTGACTGATTACAAGTGATGCCTTTTCCTCAGCAGCGATCTGAAAAATAAATCCTCTGTCCTGTCTTGCATCCCTTGACAAACCCTGGCATAACTAATAACGCTGTCATGGCTCTCAGTGTTCCCATTTCTCTGGGTTACCAGGCTGTTGAGATGATGTGCTCTGTTTGCTCATATCTAAGATTGCGTGGCTTAGCTGTGCCAGCCCTTGATTCATGATAAGGGCTGAGCCATCAGTCTTTGTCAGGCTGAGGCTGGAGCCTTGCTTGGGATTATGGATGGCTGCTTGAGGCACATGTGGGTCTCCACAACTGGGTCTAAATCTTGAAGGAGGCAGAAGTTTCTTACATTTAAGGAATGTTGATTCCTGCTCCTCTCTGCTTGGGGTATTGGCAGCATCAGCTCCCAGCACGGAGGTCCAGGAGAGCTCGGCAGCTCAGGATGTGGGGCTTTTATTAAATTAAAACAAACCCCCTGGCAGGTGGTCTGTAATGTAAAGCTACCTCCAGTGCTGATGTCTGATCTCATTAGGGACACGCAGGGAATCAGCTCGGAGCGTCCCCTCCCCAGCCACCTCTCGAGCTGACTTGGTGGCCGGGGAGGATTTGCAGCCCTGCCTCTGCTAAAATGAACTTTGGCCAGTTTCAAAGAAGCACTTTGTCACAAATCATCAAAAATCCACGCTGGAACACTGGGGAGAGTGTTGTATGCAAGGATGAAAAGCTGAATTATCCTGCTGTAAAGTGAAATGGGGAAAAAAAAAGCAGTAACAATGGACCAGGGGATGTTTGCCTGGATTGTGTGTGTCTCAAGGAAAGGCAAGTTTAACCTGCTGTAATGCAGGGTCACTTCCCGTTAGCAAAACCCCCTGAAGGGACAGAGGGGGAAATGTAAAAAGATACTTTACAGTAAAACAATATACTTATTTTACTCCAAGATCAAGGATTCTTTTTTTTTTATTTTTTTTTTTTTTTAAAAGGAGCTTTTGAAAACCTACCCTTGATTTTAAAGAATATTTTTAACTCCTCCAATATCGTATGGTTTTCACAAAGTCATTATTTAAAAATTGAGCTGTTGTCATCTTTCTTGCACAGGGCAAAAATGACTCTTCTCCAGATGTAATTATGATTTTGTTCCTTAAATTTGTTTCTATAAGCAGCTGAACTTCTACAACTACAGGCTATAGTGGCTGAATTTTATTAATGGAGTCCTTCTGCTTTCTGTTTCTTTGAGTTTTGCTCTCCCATATCTCCCAAAGCATTACACTTGCATGTCTTTGTTCATTAGTTTTAAAGCCTTTCCTCAGCTGGGATAATAGAAAAAACATCTATTTCTGGTCATCCAGTTGCAATTCTGGCTATTCTCAGTGGGGCATATATATTTCAAGTTGGGTTGGTGGAGGGATTTAGATACACAATACCAGATAGTCTTAATGAGAGTAACAGTCCTAATTCCCCACACAGAATATTAAAAACGGGTCCAGGGTGTACAGAGTGAAACGCTGTGATCTTACCTTTAAGTGCCTTTGCCTTGTTCTTTTTCTTTTTTTTTTAATTCCTAAATATCATTTGCATCTGTGTTCATTAAAGTAACTGAGAGCTGCTTTGAGGATGAGGGAGTTGATTTGTGGAGCCCCTGTCTGCTTTGCTTTGCTCTGTTTTCCCGGGGACTGGCTGCACCTGGGTGCACCTTTGGAAGGGAAAGGTTAATTCAAGAGGGAGCTGGAAGAAAGAATTTAGCAAATTGACTCTGTTATTATTCCGATTGCCTTCAGTGTTAGACAAGAACAAGATGCACCTTTTTTATTGCCTTAATTAACTACCACAAAAAAAACCACCCCACCATACTGTGAATCTAATAAGGATTAAGATTTAGTTAGAATATTAGAACCAGACCCACAAGGAAGATGCTCTTCATGCAGGAAGGGTGTGTTGATTTTATTCCTGAATTTCATCAGGAATCGTGGGGGTTTTTTAATTCTTTCTCAAGGCAACCTTTCATCATAAAATGTTATGAAGCATCCATCCTCTTTTTCTAATTTTAGGCCCCATTCTTAGTTTTGTTCATGCATTTCTTTTCCTTCTTTCCCAATCCACATCTTCACAGGGATCCCCCGGACCTTGGGAGGATGCCACTGGTGCCGTTCCTTTTAGCAGGGAAGTGGTGCAGAGAGAAGGGAAGGTTTTCTCCGTTTGCACAACGTGTAAGAAATTTCCTGGAGCTTAATTGTCCATTCTTGAAGGTTGCTGTACTTACACTTGGAAGCCAATATCCATGGAGAGCTAGTCTGGTAGTTAGGAGCAAATGGAGTGTGAATACTCCAGGCAGCTCTTCCTTCTTGTGTTCAGATCAATATTCTGAGTTAGAGAGGAGAGATGGGACTTGGAGCCTTCTCCTGCCCTCACTCTGGGTCTCCACCCTTCTCCCTTACAGCCCATTTTGACCCCCCCCGATGATTCCTGCTGATTTTGGGGAGCCCAGCAGCAGCAAAAGGTCCCTCCTGGGGACACAGCATTGGCTTGAGCAATTTGACAGTGAAGCTGTTTGGCTTCACAACACACATTTGCTGCACAGACCATTTCTTGATATGAAGGCAAATTATCTCCCGCTGTGATGCTGCCATGGATGAGCAGAAACTCTTTCTTCCTTTCCTCTTTCTTCTCCTCTCTGTTTACTGCTGGCCAGTAAACTATTTTAATTTAAAAGGTGATTTAATGAGATAATCTGTTTTCCATTCAGGTCCTTCCTGTGGCTTAGCTCCCCTCCTTTTTTTTCGCCTCTATCCATCTGATTTCTTGGCTGCCTGAGTGAAAGGACTTCCTCCCCTGCTGCTGTGCAGTTACTCAGAGCTACCTGCTGCTTTCTTCATCTTCTCCTACCCCACTGCTTGTTCCTGTCTCCTCCCACAGCCACCCCTTGAGTCCATGACCCCATTAATCTGTCCCGGTGTTTTTCCCCCTCTCTCTGTGCCATAAGACATTTTTGTGTGACTGCAGGAATGGGATTGGTCAGGGAATGAGGGAACAGGTCCTTGGATTTGCATGAGCTCTGAGAAGATTCATAGAATTGAGTCTGTCCAGTTTCTTGAGAGCTTTTGCATCAAAACTGTTTCCATCTGAGAAAAGAGCCTGGTTGTGACAAAAGATAAGGGAAATATTTGCAATGTATGAAAAGCACAGAGAAAAATAAGTTCTGTCAGAGAGCAGGACAGCTTGGATGCTACCCCAGAGTTCGGGAGCTCTGTGTGCACCTCCTTGCTTTGACCAGATTTTCTGCAAGGCTGTGAAACTGCTTTGGATTGGGTTCACCTCAATGGATTTCATTAAAAACAATGTTTATTTTTTTTTTTCTGTTTGTGCTGATCTTCAGGGATCCCTCACTAGAGGATCCCCTGAGGAGCTGAATCCTTCTCACTGTATGGACAGTTACAGAAAGGAGCCCAAGATGTTATGGTTGGAGTCCATGATCTCAGGGGGCTTTGCCAACCTAAACAATTCTGTGATTCTGTGCTCCAAGCTCTGGTCTACAGGGAAAGGGAAAACCAGTGAATGCTGTATCTTAATGCCTCTGGTTTCCTCAGAAATACTGGATAGTCAAAAAGAGACATGAGCTTGTCAGGTCACTAAAATATATAAGAGATTATCATTTTGTGGAAAAGAATATTTCTTATCTATTGTGAGTGGATTAAGGATTGGGAAAATGAACTGAAAACTTCCTACACAGCAGGATCTGATTTTAGTGAGTGACTTTGAGATAAGGAAGAGTCAAATACAGATTCACAGAAACACAGAATCATTTAGGTTGGAAAAACCCTTCATAAAGATCGAGTCCAACCATCACCCCAGCACTGCCAAGCCCATCACGAACCCATGTCCCCAAGTGCCACATCCACAAATTCTTTAAATCCCTGCAGTGCCATCTCACCCTTTGTCATGGACTGGCTCAAAGGAGAAAAACATTTCTAATCTTCACTCTGTCCTCAACCAAGACATGGGAAAGAGTCAGCAGAGAAAGAATTGTGTTAAATCTGCTTTTTAAAAAGGCAAAAAGAAAGATGAAGGGATCTTTACAAGCGCCTGGAGTGACAGGACAAGAGGAATGGTTTCCACTGCCAGAGGGCAGGGATAGATGGAATTTTTGGGCAGGAATTGTTCCCTGGCAGGGTGGGCAGGCCCTGGCACAGGGTGCCCAGAGCAGCTGTGGCTGCCCCTGGATCCCTGGCAGTGCCCAAGGCCAGGTTGGACATTGAGGTTTGGAGCAGCCTGGGACAGTGGAAGGTGTCCCTGCCATGGCAGAGGTGGCACTGGATGGGCTTTAAGATACATTTCAATTGGAAGTGTTGCAGGATTCTAGGATTTGAAATTGTTTAAACCTTATCAAAATCATTGTTATGGATTCAGTGGTGTCTGTGATGAAAACCAAGGCCTAACAAGTTTTGGGATCAGGGTTTTAACCCCTCTCCAGTGCAGTGGTTGCCTCAGAAGCATCTCCCATCCCCAACATTTCCAGCGCCCCATTTTGGCTCCGTGCAAAGCCACAGCAGGAACCAGCACCCAAAAGGTCCAATTTGTACAACGCTTTGCCATGGAAGTTTTTGATGAGAAGGCCTCATTGCTCAACCCCTACAGCTTCAGGATCCTGCCATGCCAATAAAAATTACATGGATTAGAGGGCTGAGAATAAAAAAATTCCCATGTTATGGAATCTGGGATTGTTTTTCTGTTTTTCACAGGAACACCAATGCTGTTGGGAAGCAGGAGGAGGAGCAGCACAACAGCCCCTGGCTCTCGTCCAGACGCAGCCTTCAGAGAAACCACTGCTGCTGCTACTGATGGCTCATCCAACAGGGCAGATCCCTCCAAAGACACCTCCAAATCCAAAGAGATCCAAGCACAGGGTGTCCTGAAACCAAAAATGCCTGTCTCCAGTAGTGTGTGCAACATAAAGGCGTCATCAAGGATCCTTGGGGAAGAAAATGTTCACGGGCAAAAGCAGCTCCTAAAAAGTAAGGTACAAATCCTACTGTGGTTGTCAGGAATGTGGTTTCAATAATAAGATGAGATCAGTTTCAAAGAAAAAAAAAATGAAATAATGGAAAGTCAGGCCATTTTTGTCCAGCTTTAAGTGCTGAGCGTGAGTCATCTGGTGAGAGATCAATCAGCTGATCTGACTGTATACATTGCTATGGTTAATAGAAAACAAGATTAAAATGACCAAGATAGGTGTAGATTCCCAAGAAAATCTTGAAAAAGCATTAAAACTGTAAAGTCAAGCAGCCCCAGCTTAACCAGGTAATACCAGTAGTGAGGTTATTTTTACAACCTTGTTCTGACGCCTTTCTTTCACTCCTTCAACCTTTTTTTTTTGACATAACAATCTGGACTGTGGTTATTGACAAGGTTTCAGTGTGTAAAACATAATTTCTTTGGGTTCAGCAGCGCCTGGGATGTCTTACTTCCAACATTTATTCTCACAGCTAAAATGCAGATGACACCAGCAGCTGTATTCATGCACCAGGTATTTTTGCAGAAGACATCTGAGAATAATTTGGGTTTAGTATCAACACGTTCATGAGAAACTTATTCCTTAAAAATGTTGTAATGGTCATAGAAGCTTTTTTTCTTACAGCTGTTTTTTCTGAAGAGAATTTTTTGCAGGCAGGTAGGCAAAATTTGTCACCATTAAGCATAAAGGCATTGAACGTCACACATTTAGAAGCCTAAATGCTGTTTTCAGTGCCTGAAGTTAAATTGTGGCATTCCCCTAACTGGAAGCGCTTTTGTTTTACAAAAGTGAAGCATCCACTGAGATCTGGCAAAGCCCAACATAATCCACACCTCTGTAAACCTGGCTTAGGGAGGAATTTAATTTCATGTTCACAGATTTCAAGGTTTATTCCAAAATGTTGGTGAGAACTGTGTTAGGGAGGAAATAAAGCTCAGGCTTTTGTAAGTCAAATGTACCCAACACAGATCTTTTTAATATGTTTTTTAAGTACAATATAATATGTACAATATGTCATGAAGAGGAAAATATTTTAAGTTTATTGTAACCAAAAATTGAAATAAAACAGTAACGGGCTTTATTCCCAGATATTTAGTTCTAGAAATCAAATTATTTGGCAAGGAAGGAGCACTCCAGTGTGACTTTTCAAATAGTTCATATGGAGCCCTTCCGAAGTTCCTTTGTTATTTTGGATCCATTCTGTCCTCTGAATGAGAATCTGATTTTTGAGCACACAGCCTCTTTTGGTCCTAATTTGTGCGAGGAGTATCAGTCAATGAGCATTAAAACTTAATTATCAGCGTAGAAAATCTCTTTTCCTCAATGTGAATTGACAGCTTTCATAATAATGCCCTATAACGCACAATAACCTTTTGTTGATTATTTTTTTTTAATGGAGCCTTTCCACTGGCTAATGGATCTGTAGGAATAACAGAAAGCAAACTGGATTAAAAACAAAGAAAAAAAATTAGTGGTGCCGATGAAAGACTCAGTGTGGTGAAAGGGAAATGATTTTTGCTTAAAGCCCACAACAATCTGGTATTTTCTGCAATAAATTGGAATGAACTCCGACTGCAGGTCACAGCAAGATATCCCTGGCTTTCCATGGCACAAATTTTGGGAAGCAACTGCAAAGAGAGCTGAGAGTCTGAGAGTTTTAATTGTGATTTCCTTCCATGTGAGGTCTGGATAATGTGAGAGACACTCTGGGTGTCACAGGGCAGCGAGGAGCGGCCACCATTAGATCTGATCTCCTCTGCCTAATGAGGCCTATTAATAACAGCCTGGCTTTCTTACTTCAGGAATTGCCCTCTCTGTCTAATGAGGTGGAGAACCCAATAAAAAATTAGCCATGCACTCCTAACGAACTTTTAAATCTCTCCAAGGCAATTACAAATTCCCTGGTTCGAGGGACAGGACAAAGGAGCTCGAGGCGCAGGAGGAGCGGGAGCGAGGCAGGAGGGTGACACTGTCCAGGGTGCCACTGCCCAGGGCCCACTCTCCAGCTGTCACCTGGGAGAAAAATCTGCTCACCTGGGAGAAAAATCTGCTCACCTGGCCAGAATCCAGCTCCCAGCTGGGGAAAACTCCAGCAGCCCCATGGACACTGCGGGTAAAGCATCTTTTTTTTTTTTTTTTTCCTTTTCTCCCCTTTTCCCCCATAGATGGTTTTTTCTTCCTGGGAACTCGTTAAGGGCAGAAGTTCACATTCCTTGGTTTTTCCCTTTCCAGTGAAGTTTTGGCAGTTTGTATCCACTGCCAAAACTTGCTTGGCTGTCCAGGCTCCCCGTTTTGAGCCACAGCTGCTGTTCCTGTGGGGGAACCTGTAAAGAGTTTGGGAATTTACAAATCCCCAGTTTCCCAAGTGCCTGGCACTTCCAGCACCAGCTGTAGGTGTGGACATGGCCCAGGTTGGTACCAGGCTCAAGCAGCAGATGGACTTTCCTGCCTTTTCCTCCAGCACGTGTTGCAGACCCATCTCTGCTCCTTTCCTCTGTCCTAAGACATTCCTAAATGTTGAAGCAGCCTTTGACTGGGAAGTGTTTTCTTTCTGGATCAGCCATGGAGAGATCTGACAATCTAAATAAACAGGAAAGTTTGTGAACTGTCAGTGACGAGTTGCTTTGGTGGTGGGGTGAGAAAAGGAAACAGGCAAAACATCAAGAACTTGTATTTGGATGTAAAAATATGTAATTTGAAACATAGAAATGTATAAACTTGACAAGACAAGGGGGAATGGCTTCCCATGGCCAGAGGGATCTTGGGCAGGAATTGTTCCCTGGCAGGGTGGGCAGGCCCTGGCACAGGGTGCCCAGAGCAGCTGTGGCTGCCCCTGGATCCCTGGCAGTGCCCAAGGCCAGGTTGGACACTGGGGCTTGGAGCAGCCTGGGACAGTGGAAGGTGTCCCTGGACATGGCAGGGGATGGGATGAGCTTTAAAGTCCTTTCCAACCCAACCCCAAACTCATTTTCATCACTGTACTCATCCCTTACTGAACTCAGCCCTTTGCCNGATGATCCTGTAGAAGGGTGGAGTTTTCCTCTGAAGGTGCAGTGATGAAGAGATAGGTCCAGTTTTCCTCTGGGAATGCAGTGCACACAGGCTGTGCTGTGTTCTGAACCTCAGATTGTATCCAGGTAGGAATTCTGGGCTCCTCCCCCTGGGTGGAGCATCTCCCAATGGGATGATGGAATTGTATCAGCCCTGCAGAGAGCCTGGATGGCCCATGAACAGCAGATATCCCCTGCAGGGAGGGTGGGTCCTGGAAGAGATAAAGAACACTGCCCCACCTGGTTTTAACAGCTGCCCATTAACAGAAGATCCCCCTCGGAGTTATGAGGGATGGGTCATGGAAGAGATAAAGAAACAGCTCTCCAACTGGTTTTAAGCAATGGTAATAGAATACATACTTTTGGTTACATCTTGCATTGCAACCCAAGACAAATTTCCATATTAAATTTGGGAAGAAACGTGCGAGCTGCTGTTCCTTGTTCGCTCTCCAGCATCTGTCCAGATGCTCCTGGCAGAAATTCCCCACAGCTCAGAGATGGGTTAGTGGGATGAGGAGTTTCCTGTGCTCTGTGGCAGCTGGGAGAGCTCCTTGGGGACTTCAGTCGCTGTCACATGCAGTCGTGTTCTTCAGCACGGTGCAGTTATTGCTGGTTGTGAGGGTGATGGCAATAAATGACATTTCATCTTCTCCCAGCTCACAGAATGATCAGTTTGGGGACAGAGGTGACAGTAGGAAGGCAGGTGGGATTTGGGATAGGCACCCCAGCTCCAGGTGCAGATTTGCCACTTCTGTCAGGAATCCCAGAGCTGGGAAAGAGCTGTGCTCTGCCCAGCCCTGCTAAATCAAGGCATCCAAACTCTGTTATTTCTTATTTGAAGCTGATTAGGTTGTGGCAAACAGCATCAACCCCCAGTGTGGAAAACCCTTCTCCCTCACAGCCCATACAGCACCTCCGTAAATGTTATCTAAGCTCAAGATGTTAAACAAATTGCTTTTCTTTTTCGTTCCTTTTTTTTTTTTTATTGCCATCTGGATGTTAATTAATTCAGTCGACTAAAGAACAAAGATTTATTTGATTGATTGGCATTCCTCTTTACATCTTGGTTTTAAATCTGTGGCTGCTTGAAGATACATTATTCTACTGAAAAGTAAATTAATTGAAAAGATTAAACAAACCAACAAAGACACCTGGAGGATGCAGGAAAGGGAATATTTGATGTCCTCAACATAGGGAAACACAAACAGGTTTTTGGCTCCCTGGGGAATGAGGGTGGGTGCAGGAGAGGTGGGTGCAGCCCCATTTCAGGGCTCCCGGAGATTCCTGGAGAATTCCATCTTCCAGTGGTCTGTCCTACATCAGAGACCTACTGGGTTTTTATAGGGAGAGTAAAATAAACGTAAGGAAACACAGCGCAAAGAATGAATTCTATCTTAAAGAGTCAATAGAATCAATTCACCATTTCCATTATCCAAGTTAATTTACCTGGAATCAGATCTCTCAGGGCTGTGCAGTGTGAGGACTCTGCCAGCAGCAGACCAGTTTGTCATCTGTCTTAGAAGAAGTGGCAAAAATCTACTTCTGTCTGATCATCTTTGAAAATCCCCCAAACCACTCTGCAAATAATTTATGAAACAAAATACGAAAGGCTAAACCTATTTCTCCTTAAATTACAATGAAATTTTAATCTTAATGCTTTTTTAATGAGTAATAAAATCATAATATTGAAATATATTCATTAATTATCGAAGTTAACGACTATTTCCATCTTTTACTGGTTGATCATTAAAGGTAAATTTGTCTAGAGAGAATCTTTGGTTTCTGTAACTCATCTGCCTTCGTGCAGCCATGTGTGGTTTTCTGTTTGTGAGACCTTAATATTTTTATAATGACAGAAGAGTCACACGTCTGTTACTGAAGCAGAACTGGAGTTAATGCAGGAAATCCAAGACCCCTGGCCAAAGCACAGCCCTGCAGGCTGCAGTACAGAGGGCTCTGTCATTGCTGAGCATATTGAACTTGCTCTGAGTCCTGGCAATTGGTATTTCAGGGTTTGTCCTGGTGGATGCTGTTGTGCAGCGGGACTGGTGTCATCAGCGAGACCCGGAGTGGGGAATTCTTTTTTCCTAGAAGGGCTCACCCAGAAGGGGCGCTGGATGTCTCTGTGCTTTTGATGTCTCTGCTGATGACAGATCCATTGCTGATGGATCCATTTATAGGGAATCCCCCAGCAAATCTCTTAGTGGAGAAAGAGTCCTGCATTCCCAGAAAGTCTTGGCCCAGGCAAATTCTTCATGGAATGGTTTGGGTGGGAAAAGACCTTTGAAATAATTTCATTCCACACCTTCCACTATCCCAGGCTGCTCCAAGCCCCAGTGTCCAACCTGGCCTTGGACACTTCCAGGGATCCAGGGGCAGCCACAGCTTCTCTGTTCTCTCCAAGAATCTCTGCCAAAAGCAGAGATTTCCTCCCACAGCTTTCCTGGTTTGGGGAATCAGGCTGCTCCTTCACAGCAATACCCCCTGGAACAACATTGGGAATTGGAGGGTAAAAGGATGACCTGGAAACGTGCATAAGCATTCAGGCTTGTATTGATGGCACCTCTGGGCTCCAGGCCGTGATCTTGTGGTTGTTTCTTGATCATTTCCTTCCTTTCTGAGTTTTCTTTTCTCTTTCCTGATGTCCTACAATTTGTGGAGGTGAAGCTCTTTATGGCTCTGAGGTTCCCAGGGCTCATTGCCAGCACTCCCTCACACGTTTTCCAGAGGCCTTTTCCCAAGAGCAGGTTGGTTGATTAATTTAATTTCCACTGACCCTGCCAGAGTGACCCCAAGGATGGATTAGAGCCCATCTGAGGCGGGCAGCAGGAGCAGGTCATGCAGCACACTTAGCTCAAGCACTGACTGTGACAGCAATTATCCAACTCATTTTCCACCTCAAGAGAACGTTCCCTGCCCAGTTCCCCGTGTGCCCACACAGGAGGGTGGCCCAGGATGGGGAGAGGTGGGTCCTGCTTTTATTCAGGTGGAAATGAGGCCTAAACTGCAGCTCAAGGTGTTTTGAGGAGTTTGCTGCTCTTATCTCTCTCTGAAATAACTTTGGTACATGTGGTCCTCTATCGCTGTTTTACACCAAAAGTGACACAGACTCTAAGATCAGAAGGCTAAAAAAAATGACTCCTTATTTTTGAAATGTGTCTCTCTTTTATAATATTTTACGCAGACCAATTTGATTGGTGAAACAAAGGCAAACCTCTTCAATCACATTGGTTAAAACAGAGGGACGTCAAGCAACCTCTCCTGTCAGAAAGAATAGATAACCATAGGTACAGTTACAAAAACATTTTTCTTGTTTACAGAAAATTGCTTGGGAAAAGAATTTCAGAAACTGAAACATCTCAGGCATGAATTTAGGGCTACATTTCTCTCTGGTCTTGCAACTTTTGTTCCAATAAAATAATTTACACCCGGAGCAAAGACCTGCAGAAATTTTTCTCTCTCCCAGAGAGATTATTCTATCAGCCTAAAACATCTTTATTGATAGCATGAAATTATTGACTAGCAGGGTTTCCCCGTGTTTTGACAGTGTTGTTACAACTTCAGTTTCTTCTAAGAGAAAGAAATAATTGGCATTCAACATCATTTCCATATAAATACCAACATCTGTGCAGTTCCCATTCACCTTCCCATCCGCAGAACCCCGAACTGTTTACCAGTTTTTAATTGTCCTTCACGAGCGGGGTTTTACAAAACGCTGAAAGTAATCTCAGGAAAATGAAAATGTTTATCCTGCACGAGATTTGAGCGTCACGAGAGCTCTTTGAAGGCACAGAACCTGCAACTCTCAGGCAGCCTTTGTGCTGGGTAATGGGGACTGCTAAATTTTGAGAGCGCTAATTAGTCCAAGATAGACAACTCTGCTGTTGACTGTGTCGAACAAATTAGAGATCCCACTGTGACGAGCTGAATAGAAACAATGTTCAAATAACTGCATTTAAATCTCCAAAACCGTAATGTAATTACTGCAGTGACAGGACTACCAGCTGTTTATAGGCCTTTAAATCTGCATAATGAACAGCCCTGTGATCTTGGTGTGCACAGGCACTTTCGGAGGTTTAACGCAATTTCTCGGGCACATTTTGGGGGGTTTTTCCTCCCCTCCCTTTTCCTGTCCTTTGAGGGGGTGGTTGTTCTTTCGAACTGGCCATGGAAGTTGAAGGTTACCCTTCAACCCCACCGTGGAGCCTTCCGAGCTCCCCTGGATTTGCATCCAAATCCTCGATCTTTGGTAATATCTTGGAAACAATTTATATCCCCTCAGTTGTGCTTCTAAACCTTCCCCAAAAGTTTTTTTTTTTTGGAACTGCAGGAGCCTGGAGGGCGAGGATTGCTGTTTGTTTGGGTTTTCCAGGGGTGGGTTTCTCCAGCAGCCCTGTGCCAGGGAGGTTTTTATTTGGACTGAGGGAGGAGAAGGTGGCAATCAGAGAATTTGCAATAATCCTGCAGCCACTCAGGTGTATTCTCGTGGTCTTCACACTGGTGCTCAGCTGTGACTTTATTTGGGTCACTCCCCTTTTCCCATGAAAACTTTTAATAGGGCCACCCATTCTTTTGGCCTTTTTGGCTGGCAGCTCTGAATCAAGTCTAAGGATTGGAATTAGGAAGAGGAATGACCTGTTTTGAAGATATTATTAAACTAATATTAACTCTGCCACACCTTCTTCAAAAGCTGGTATTTTTTGGGAAGGAAAAAAAAGCTTTTTTTAGGATTATATGCTCTAATGATATTAGAAAGATTTAGGAAGGCCAAGCGAGATGCTATTTTTTTTGCTTTTCTGGATAAAATCCATGAGTATTTAAGTAACATTTGGATAGACAGGACTGAAATCTCCAGCAACATCCCCAAAATTATTCTAATATGAAAACGTTTTCATAGACCTCTTAACTTTAGAGCTTTTTAGAGATATTAGTAATGTTTTCCATAAAGACTGAGATATTGAGGAGGGTCAGAAGTCTCACTAGAAGCAGGAAAGACCTGAACAGTTGGAAAACCTGGGAACCGCCTTCCTGAGGGTGCTCTTGGGGCAAGGAGCACTCGTGAGCTGCAGGAGTTCTGTGGGGTGAGCAGGAGCCCGGGCAGCCTTACCCTCAACCCTTTAACTCACGGGTTATTTTGTGTAAATAACACCAAAACCTCATGTGCTGAGTGCAGCTGAAGCAATTCAGTGCATGAAGTCACTGACAGAGAATGTGCAAAGTTTGGGCAGCACCCCTGGGTGTAGGCACTGCTTTAAATACCCGGGATGAATTCCCAGGAAAATCCCATGGGCACATCGAGCTCAACATCACCTCCACATCTATCTCAGAGTCAAGTCTAATTTATTTTTTAGGGGGCTGTTGATTTAAAAAACCCCAGTGTTTAAAAAAAATGTTCTGTATCCTAGGATTTCTTTTGGCAAATGGGTTTTTGGTGAATTATTTTTTCAGTTCAGTAAAAGAGCAGTTGAATTAGAGATCCACCAGCAGCAGTGCTTTGATTTTCACACATCCTCAAAGGCACATTTTAGTTCCTACCAAACTTGGAGAATTCACATTCATGTGAGAAGAAAACCTGTCTATATTGTGTATATTTTGATAAATTTTGCCACTGTTTTTCTCTTCTAAGTGCTCCAGTGATTTAGTGGTAAATAGGAAGTCAGGGGCTGGTTCCAACATAATCATTTTATCTGTTCTCTGTCTAAATATTTACGGACATGCCAAGCAGGAGAGTTACTCATCCTCTTGGAGGTGCAGTTTAGCATTAATTAAAATGTATTACAGGAACGACCCATTTACATTCATTTACAGCTCGCTTTAGTGGAGATGTGAGACCACTTGTAAAAGCCAGAAACTCAGGAGTTTCTCAAAGTGTGAATAAAACACCGAGGAGGTGGTTCAGTCCTCTCTGCCTAAAGCTTCGTTTAACTGTGCTGCATCCCTGGCAATGCTCTGAATTCCCTTCTTTTCCCTCACTCACAACTGTTGTCTCCAAAAGTCATCCAAGGCTATGAAATCTGATAAGGAGCTTGGATAAGGAACAGCTAAAACACAATTTAGAAGCCTATCAGCTCGGGGAATTGTCTACCTCATGGCCCATTTGATCTTTGCTTGCTAGGAAAGAGCTTTAATTCGGGTCTCCACGATAAGTTATTTCAGCTCTGAGTGTTTGCTGCTCTTCCCCTTAGAAATGCACTTTCTTCTCGGTGTCGAGAATGAACAACTATTTAAATGCACACATGACTTTTATTTTCTCATTTCTAGCAATTTTTTAATTTATTTCTCATTTAACTTTTGAATCCTAATCCTGCAATCCATCAAGGATTAGGCTTGATGTTTGCATGTGGCTTTTTTTTTTCTCTTAAATCGCTGGGAGATGCTGCAGGAATGTTTGGCCACGAGAATTAACCTCGTGGCTCCACGCTGCTTCACAAAGGGCGTTTTTATAACCGAGGTGGATTTATTATTTTCTTGGATGATTTTCCCCAGAGTCTCTTTTGAATCCATCCCTTCAAAGCCCTGAACAGCCACATTCCTTGTTCCAGAGCAGTGATGGGTCTGATGCCCCTCTGTGCCAGCAGGAGAGGATTATTCTGGAGCAGCAGCACCTGCACAGCTCCAAGCCTCTGTGGTGCTTCCCAGAAATTGAAAATAGAGGCCACCCTCACTTAAAGACTGTCAGGAAAAATATATTTTTTCAGTTTATCATGCTGTATATACAATAGGAAGCGGGTCTGGAAATCCCTGGATGGGTTTTTCCTCTTCTGGTGGCTACACACAAAGGTCTGGAATTAATATGTCATCATGCCCCATCCCTGGAGGAGTTCAAAGCCGGGTTGGACGAGGCCTGGAGCAACCTGGGAGAGTGGAAGGTGTCCCTGGGTCACAGACAATCTGCTCCCTGCACTTTCAGAGTTATTTGGACAGCAGTAGCATCCAAGTGTTTCTTCCTTTAAAGTGAATCAGCATGTAAATGAGCGTTAGAACACTAATAAATAAAAGACAAATGATGTTTTCCTAGCAAATCGAGCATGTGGCTTGTGTGTACTGAAGATTTAACAAGGATGATTAAGTGTAGACAACTGCTGAGTGGGGGAAAGTCAGTCCTGAGGCACAGGAGGCTTCAGAGCCTCTCTCCTTTCCCACTTTGTGCTTTGGAAACGGCGCCAGTTCAGAACTGAAACCGCTGCAGAGCTCCCTTTGATTTGTGATTGGAAGGATAGAACGTCTCTGCTGTGAGGAATGGCTGAGAGATTTGGGATTGTTCAGCCTGGAAAAGGGTCCAGAGACCTCAGAGCCCCTTCCAGGGCTTAAAGGGGCTCCAGGAGAGCTGGAGAGGGACTGGGGACAAGGCATGGAGGGACAGGGCACAGGGAATGGCTTCCCACTGCCAGAGGGCAGGGCTGGATGGGATCTTGGGCAGGAATTGTTCCCTGGGAGGGTGGGGAGTGGCTGGGCTGGAATTCCCAGAGCAGCTGTGGCTGCCCCTGGATCCCTGGCAGGGCCCAAGGCCAGGTTGGACACTGGGGCTGGAGCAGCCTGGGACAGGGGAAGGTGTCCCTGCCATGGCAGGGGTGGAATGGGATGAGCATTATGGTCCCTTCCAGCCCAAACCATTCTGTGATTCCATGGATTTTACCCAGAGATATAACAGAATCTTATTTATTTCCTGGCTTTCCACCTTGTACAAACCCTCCCCTCCCATTCAGGACCCATTTTTGCAAGGAAGGTGTTAAAATCACCTTTTCCTGAGAACCACCGACTGCTCAGATCAGAAATTATTTTTCTCTATCCAGGGAAATGCTGATTGGAATTATCACAGATCTCTTCATACTTGATCAAGAAGGAGTAATGTGATTTTCCTCCTTCTAAAGCTCAGATAATTATCCACAGCCCTGCAAAACAGGTGTAAATTGAATCAGAAATGACTGTACCACAGCAGGTTCCTGACACACTGAGGAGACACCCAGGGTGCAACTGCCTGCAGGAACATGTGAGGAAGATTTGGAGAGATTTGGAGATTTGGATCTGGCCTTCAGCCTTCAAAACTTTAGCCAGAAATGGCAAATTGTGGCTCCATGGAATATGACATTTGAGACTTCAGTAAAAGCAGATCCCTCCAGTACTAACTTTATTTTCTCTCTGCCAGATAACCTCTTCAAACCAAAGGAACGAGTCATTCCCGAGAAGGAGATGCACATGAGATCTAAAAGGTACAAATCCCTCTGGTTCAGAGTTTGCCCATGGATTCTTTTCTGCCATATCAGCTCGGATTTGGGCAGCCCTGCCCTTTCAACACCCCTTTCCCAGCAGGTCCAGAGAGCATGGGGCACCCATGGCATAAAAACCAAATCCTCAGCAGGTCCTTCATGTTGAACACCCAAAAATAGAAGCAGTGAGGTCACTTTGGATTTTTTTCCCCCCCCGATTATGGCCCAGAGGATGGGAATGACAGCAAATTATGAGGAATGTGGTGTCTGATCTTTAACTGCATTGCACTTCGTGCAGGGGAAGCTGCAAAAGCCACCGTGAGGAATTCATGCCTGTTTTGAGATGTGTCCCATTCCTCTTCTCCAAAACACAATCCCCAGCCAAAACAGGCTGCTTCAAGAACTTGGAATTGCAAAATATTATGAGGAGAACCCAGAACTAAACAGGCTTTGTGCTCATGCAAAACCTGGACTGTCCGGATTTCTCTTCCAAATCCTGGGAATTTTATCACTGATTTTAACGGGAAAAGATCAGAAGTCACCTTTTTAATGGCAATTCCTGTTTTTAGAGTGTTGTTCTTGGTAAAAAGTGTTCCTAATGACAGAGAAAAAATGTAAACAGTTTGCAGACTTATAATGATGGTTTTCTTATATTTTAGAAAATTACTTGAAAATGATTGCTTAATGTTAATTGATTTTTTGATTTGCCACAATTAATTTGTGGCAAAAATACCAAAAAAAAACCCCAAAAAACCAAAAAGTGTACAGCCCAGATTCTGGTTTGAATTTTATTGCTAGAAATTGAATCCAACTTCACTGAGCTCGTTAGAAGCTACTGCATTGAAATCACCTGATCCCATCTCTTTCTTGACTTTTTTAATTCCAAAATCAGAATTTTCACAAGATTTGAAACCAGCCAGATTTCGTATCACACCACGATTGTTAATAATTTATCATTCCCGTGCCATAAATCAAATTCAAGTACTTAGAGTTTCCCATTACAAGTATTGCACGGAAGGCAGACACTCCCTACAGGAAAAATGAATTATTTGTGAGCCCCAGGGATGACATGAACTGTGCTTTCTGAATTCCTGACAGGATTTATGACAATTTACCTGAGGTTAAAAAGAAACAAGAAGAGAAACAGAAGCGGATCATCATCCAGAGTAACAGGCTGCGTGTGGAGATGTTTAAAAAGGTGAGGATTTCCTGTTACCTCTGGAGCGAATGCAGCCAGTAAATTTGAAGTCTGGGATGCCAACTCCACCTCACCTCCTGTATCACTAAAGATTTCAGTCACCTCATGGATTTTAATGGTATTTTAAAGCACTTTTGCATTTTTTTTTTTTATTCTTAGCAATTACTGGACCAGCTCCTCCACAGAAACACGGAGTGACAAAGGAGTCTCTTGCTCATCATCCTAATTGGATCTTGAATGCCTTTGACTGCTAGATAAGCCATAAAATTAACTCTTATCTCAATTACCTGGAGGTATTTTTCTTATCTTTGGCTCTTTGTATAAAGAAAGATCATTTATGTTTCAATTGAAATTTTAAGGCAACTTTCAAGTAATCAAAAACAGCCTAAAAAGGAGCACAGCTGTTCCAGAGCATCACCTTTTGGTGAGTTTACCCACAGGAAATAATTTTAAGAATTTTTAATGCAAATACTGAATTACAGGGGTATTATTTATCTTATTTTTTTTTTTTTAAATACACTTCTCTGTAGTAATAGCCCGGTGTTTATAAGACGTGGAAAACTTATTTCTCTGAAGTATTTTATTAATTGATTTCCTGTGAGTTAAATCCTTGAAGAAAACTGTTGTTTGTTATGTTTAGGAACCAGTTGAAATAGCATTACCACATCATCAGAGCAACAGCAGTTTCACATTAATACTTAACATTCCAAAAGGGACCACTATTTCAGTTTTCCAAAGAACTCCATTCCTGTTCATAGAGTGAAACTACCTAGCAAGCTCTGCCATTAAAAAACAATATTTAAATATTTGTTTATAACACTTTTTCACGTTTTTCATTGTCACATACGTTTTACTCCACTTTTGTGAGCACGAAGAATGTCTAGAAAGGGCAGATGAAGGAGTGGTGCCAAGAAGGATGTTTGCATCAAAACTTGCAGAACTCAAACCAGCTATCATGTTTCCTCCAAAAAAATATTTAAATCTTTATTTGTACATGTTGGAAGTAAAAACAAGCAGCTCACAAAGCAATGGAGTTTATTTATGGAATAAAGCATGAGGGCAATATTGATCCAACCGCTGTGTTTTTATTTGGTGCTGTTAAATATAACACAATTATTGAAACTGCCTGAGAAGTCGTGCCTTTGTACCCACAAATCCCATGGGGAAAAAAATACTGCCCCTAAAAATCACAGCGAGTGTTAAATTTTGCTGCACGAAGTTTGAGCAGGGGCTTGAATGAGGCTGGAATTTGGCCTTTGATAGTTCTGCTTTGTTTTCCTAATCCAGCCTGAGATGTAAGGTCAGGATTTTTTGGAAGGGGTGTGTTTGTGAGCCACTGGGATAACCTCCAGCCGGGTGACCTGTGCTGGACACAGGGACCTGGGGGTATTTTGTGCTCTGTTTCTGTTGGATTGTTTTTTGCCTTTTTGTGTTTCAGCTTCCCAGTTAACATGGGGATAACGATGTTAATTTTTGATCGCAGAGAAGACAAAGATCTCTTGAACAAGTAATATTTCAGAAATACTCCAGAAAGATATCCCCAAAAACTCATCCATAGTTCAATCCATTGGGAGAGGATGTGGAAGGTAAGGCAGTGAGAGACCTGCCAGTGTTTTTTTTCCTGAAAAACATCTTTTTAACCAAGGAAGTCATTCTGTACTGGAAACCAAAGCCAAGGCTGGAGCACAGATGACTCCAAGTAGAACTCAGAAAAGGGACATCAAGAAGGATTCTCTCTTTCAAGCTTTCATCCAGTTCTAGCTCACTATGACCAGAGACATTTCCTATAGAATCAGCACCCAGATTCTTTTTTATTTCAGTAGAAACTGAACATTTCTTCCCCTTGGGTCCTCACTCTCTGATTTTTTTACTTCAGGGAAATGCAGCCTTGGTCCATCAAGGCTGTACCTTCGGGTGCATTATTTCCTGCACATCTGTGAAATAGAGGAATATTATTTACATTTCACCCTGCTTTAGTGTATACTCTTAGGCCTGCCTGAAGTCTCACCCTAAAGCCACAGCAAGGTATTTTGGTATGGAAAGAAAACATTTGGAGTTTGGTATCCGTGGAGGACACAGCAAAATAATCACCTCCCAGGTCAGGGATGGCCCCTGGGCTGGGACTGACACCAGGAGGGAGCCCCAAAACTGTTCCCGCTTCTTCTCTGGCAGAGAGGAAGAGAAAGGATCTTCCTCGTTGGGAATGAGAGTGTTTTCCATGGAAATCAGGCATTTATTCTGCAGGACACCCTGGAATTCAAGGGAGATGGTTTCCTCTGCTGGCCACAGTCATCTCCATACCATCTCCATGCCCATATGCAAATATATGTAAATAAATATGTATATTTTACATGCTTCCCGCTCTCTGGCTGGGAATATCAAGCAGAGGAGCTGATCCTCCTTGGAAATCATGGTACCCTTGTGAGGATCCTTATGAGGAAATGAGAGATGTGAGCATTTCCTGGGAAGAACAGCGCAGGCTTCAGGTGGGATTTTACCCCTTGGCACCATCATGGGACCAGGGATTGACACCTCCACTGGCTTCCTCTCCCTCCTTGAGGACAGGGTACAACATTCACCTGCTGCATCCTCACCTCCCCTGGCTCAGGAGCAGCTCCTCTGGCTCACAGCATGAAGCCAAGTGCATCAATCAATCAATCAAAAAAAAAAAAATCCTCTGGGTTTGTAAAAGAGTTATTTCCAAATGTTTTTATTTTCTCTAAATATGATTTTTAAAACCCGTGGGACAAATCTGTGGCGGTCTGAGGTGGAATTTCTTTTGTACAAATAAGCTAGTGAGGAAAATGCATGATGCAAATCACTGTCTGGGAATGTTTCACATGGTACAAAACCTGTGCTTCAGAAAACCAAAAATTATCTCTGCTGCAAGCCTAATTTCTCTTTCTGGGCTTGAGAAAAAAAGCTATCTGGTAATGTATCCAGCAAACAATTCTGACATTCATTTCAGCTCTACAATGCAATCATTGTGATAGAAAATGGACTGTGCAGGAAAATGTCACTTCAGGAAAAGAGAAGCCCTCCAGGAATAGCCCTGGACAAACAGGCACCAGCTTAAGGAAGTTCAGAGTTAGGGAGAAAGTGGTGGGATCTCCCTTTGGACTTGCAGGCTCTTCGAAGAACCATCTCCCAGCAGACAACAGGAAAATTGGAGGTCACCAGCCCTAGTCAAGCTGGAATTTTCCTTCTTGTTGGAGAAATTTGCAGCTTGAGTCCAAGGTCTCTGGGTGCGGGTGCTGTGCCTTTGGGAGGGACACTTCAGGATTTATAACAATGTTGGTTTGGGGGAGACTGGGGGTGGTTTGGGGCATTCAGGCACAGAGCCTGGGTGGACTTGTCAGCACGTTGCCTTGGCATTGTCCTTCCCAAACACAAAAGTCCCCACAGGGCTGGAATTCTGCATCAATGGGAATGAAGCCCACACGGGCATTGGAGGTGTGCTCAGCGTGGTGTTTGTTTGCCTGCTGACATCATTGATCTCATCAGAAAAACCTCACCAAGGGTTGGAAGTCACTGTAACTTGAAGGACTGAGGGTTCCAGTGTTCTGGGGATTTGTTTAAACCCAAATATTTTCCTCTGTGTGTGCTTGCAAGTCATCGGTTACATCTTGGAGTTCTCTCAGATAGATGAGGAGAAAGAAAGTCTGGGTAAGACTTTCGAGGGGTTTAGTTGTTGGATCTCTGGGATTGGTCACGTTAGTGTCATGTTTTGTGAGAGGGAGCTGATTTACAGGGAGAACAACACACAAAAGCAGGGATAAAGCTCCTGGCAGCTCTCTCCAGAGGAAACCATTCCCTGATACAGCCCTCGCAGTGGGAGCTCCATGCTGAAAACACAGCTCGCCTCATCTGCAGGGGTGTTTGCCCCTTTGACTGCAGGGACAGAAGTGCCTGTGTGCTCTGTGGGGTGGGTGATGATCTCCCCCGGAGCACTGAGTGGCCACTTGTCCCTGCTGGAGCCCGTCAGGATGCAGGGGTGTCCCACGGGGTCACATTTCTCCAGGCACTGTCACTCCAGCCTGGGGAGTTCCTTGCTGGTTTGGGATGTGACCGGATCCTGTGGGATCCCCCTGTCCCTGCCACAGGTCAGCACCAGGAAATGGGGGTTGGAGAAG
>VYZR01063299.1:20341-30685 GCA_013400675.1 Oxylabes madagascariensis
AATCAAACATTATTCTCAGAGGAGTCTATAGAAGGAGATTATTATGAGCGGTAGTTCACTAATCATTACATGACAACTATTTTTATGTCATTGATCCAGACTGCCTTGTCTATTTTGTCAGTGTCACTCGGCATCTTTTAAAAAAGGTGATATTTCCCCCCCCACAGAGACAGCTCGTCCTACAGCTCCAATTGATGTCAACCTTTGCTCACAGTTATCATCTGCACACAGCCAGGCTTCATTTTAAATCAGAGAAGCAGGGATAAATAAAACTGGATAGCTTTCAATTCTAATCACATCCTGTTTTACCTCGCATCAGCCAAAAAGTTATCATGAAATGATGGGCGTTTTTTCTATGCAAGTTAAAAAGTAAGTTCATGATTTTCAAATTTTCAAAAAAATAGTCTCTTAGATCTCTTATCTATTTTGAAGAAAGAGTTCTTCTTTTCTTGGAGGATGAAAAAGCCTGATGGAATTTATTATTTTTAATATAAGAAAGGAATTATTTCAGGAAGAGAAAAAATCAGATGTATTTTGCAAAAAATAGAAAATGAGACAGCCACTGTATTTTGTATTATTAGATAGTCAGCACAGATTCCCAAATTTCCCAAAGCATAGTAATTGAATTTCACAGCTCCACTCCTGATCTTTACACTTGCAAAATTTTCTCCAATCCATAAAGCATGACACAGATGTAAACTCAAAGGAGCTGAAGGGCTCAACCTTCTTGTATATTCCTCTTTAGTATTGAGTATCTATGTTAAAAAAAAGTGAAGTTTCTGCAATTTAGCGGGTTTTTTTAATGTGTTTCTCCATTGCATATCTCCAAGCACAGGAGTATGAAAGAGAATAAAAATTCTTACCTACCCTCTATGCGTGGTTTAGCCTAATCCTTGAAAATAAAAATAAAAAGCCATGAATAAGAACTGGGGCTAGCCAAGTGTGTAATATGCTGCACTAACAACACTCACTAGAGAGTAAATCACCTATAACTTAGCTTCCAGAACACACAGACTATTAAGGAAAAAATTTACACCATGTGATATCCTTATGCAATATAATGCAGCAATAGTCAACTCTAACCTTACCTTGGAACTCAAACAGAACTACTCCAGAATTATTTATAAGGTTAGGCAGAGTTGCACTTGGCTTGTTAAAAGTGTTTCTTTTGATTTTACTAAAGTCAAAGGACAGCATACAAAAACATCATTGGGGAGGATGTTCTTAAAAACTGTAAGTTAGTGGCACTTCTCTGAGAATTTCAAACAGATTGCGTCTGGTTAGAAAAAAAAATGTATTCTAAGATTCAGCTCTTAAAAAAATACATAGCTTGTGTCTATACCAAGAATATGTAGGATGTCTGGATTGGGTTCCTATCTCTGCCTTGAATCTCTGCTCAATGGTGGCAACATCGTTCAGTCTCTGTAATTCAGTTCCATGTCTCTAAAGGAGATGTAATTAATTTTTCTTTCTATTATTTTTTACTTTCTTCTCTTTACTTCAGGAAACAGGCTGTCTTTTCCATATTACATTGAAAGTGTAGCCACAGAAACCAAACAGTAGAAATTACATCAGTAAATAAAATCCAGGTTCTGATATTTTGATGACCTTGCTAATCATCAAATATTTGAGATAGAACAGTTGTAACTTCAAAATGGCCATAAAAGAAGTGAAGAATAGCAGTAGATAGCCTAACCTGTGAATATTGAAGTACATTTAATGTAAATTTGTTATGACAAACTGAGGTGCAATAGCTAATTGTTTTCATAATTCAGTATTAAAAATACTGGGGACTAAACTGTGAAGCTCCCCTAGAGTATTTCAAAATAATGTGCCCCATGACAGAAATGTAATCCTCTACAAAGATTTTCGTTCCTGTTCCTGCATCTATCCTTCCTTTTAGTAGTTTGTCTCATTTTTTTAAGGAGAAAATTAGTTTTAAGGGCAAGAGAAAAAACTACATTGGCCAAGCCCTTGAAGCAAAAAGCAATGCTCCCTCAAGAATTAAAGTCTGCCTGTGCTGTAGAAAGGACAATATGCTTTTAGTGCCTTTAGCAACCTGCGCACTGGTGAGGAGAAGGATTTTGGCATGGAAGGGCGGAAGCAGACAGAAATCTGGCTCTGGCAGCCGCCTTTCCGTGCCTTCAGTCCACACTGACATGGTGTGAGTGTCTGGCGGGTGCTCTGGGATCACGGATGGCGCTGCCACGGCATTGCCGCGCTGCTGCAAGGAGCGGGAGCTTGGCCAACGCCAACTGGGAAGGTTCAGCTGCACCTTCTGGGCAGGAAAAAGGAAGAATCTTTTAAGTAGCAGAGAGAAGTTATCAGAAGTGGCACTTTTTAAAGTGCTGTTAAAAAAGAACTCAAGAAGACATTTGCTTCTTTTTGAGGAACATTTTTATCGGGGGGTTTTTGAGCCTGGACCACTTCTGGAAACTGGTGGAAAGCATTCCATCATGGAGTGCAAAAGGAAATGGAAATGAATGGAAAAGAAGACAAGACACAGGGTGTTGCAATTTTTTTTTCCTAATTTAAATTAAAATACCTGGTAGTGAGGATTTCTGTTCACTGAATATTTCACAAAAACATTTGGTGCAGCACTAGTACAGCAGCACAGTTAAACTCCAGAAGTTGAGTTTTGCAATCTGTCATCAGAGCTTCTTTCAGGAATGAAAAAAATTCCTGTCTCTGAGTTATTTTCATGTTTTTCAAGAAATTTTCATTGATATTAAATGATAACTATTTTCCTTATTTCAAGTTCTGTTCAATTATAGTTTCTTTTTTTGGTTTGTCAAAAAAGTTATTTTTTTTGTATGAACTACGGCTTATGATTATGAAACAGTTTTCCATTTTATCTTACTTTCTATCTTTCTTTCTGGGCTATTTTAGAAATAAGGAAATTTTTGAATCTCTTACATTTTAACATTTGTCATAAAATGAGCCCACTTGGCACCCTGCATCCTTTAGAAGGCCTTTGCTCTTGAATGAATTCATATACTTTTTTATTAGCTTAGATTTTTTGAACTTCCACATATGCATTGTAGATATCACATTTGAATTAAAGATTTATAGAATGATCACTTATTTTGCAGTTTATAAGATGACATATTACAGCTGGTGAAAGCAGAAGCGGCATAATCCATTTTGAATTCTTCTTCTCTCAGGATTCTCATTTTTTCCCCTCTTACAAGTAATTAGCTAAATTTCCATAAGTGCTGTTGGGTCAGTTTACGGTCATGGAGTCATTCAGTGCCTGCACTGTATCTGACTTCCCTTATTTTCGTGCCAGGCATTGCCTCACCAGTTTAGCCCTTCATTCAAGTCTACTTTAATTTTCCCTCAGCAAACAGAAAATTGATATCAGTTGACAGTGACATTTTCCACTGGTACTCTGTAGCCACAACATTTCACAGCACACTTGTGTGTAAAACCTTACCTTTATGTGTGATCATTATCAGTTATCTGTTTGATTATCCTCAGAGTGAATATTGGCCAGCCAGTGATTGCCAGTGCAAAATGTTGTAGCTGTTCACCCACAGAAGTGGGTACCTCCTGAATTTTTCCTGTTTTTCCTAGTGTCTCAATCTTACTGTCATATTGTAAATCCAGAAAGATTTTCTGAAAAAAAACCACCCATTACTGAGAGATTTGGACATTTTAAGTAATGGTTTTAGCACAAAGTTCTGACCATCTACTACTCTTCCATTTTTTTACTACAATACATCCTCATGATAAGATAAAAAGAGTTGTACAATCTTTGGAACAGGAAATATGCATAGAAAATTTACCCTAAATCAGACATATGTTCTACTTTACCTAGATTTCCATTAATAATGGGCTGGATTGAGTTTACATTAGCTGGATTCCAGGCACCCACCAAAGTCACTCACTCCCCTCTACATCTGGACAGGGGAGAGAAAATATGATGAAGATGTTGTGAGTTGAGATAAGGACCAGGAGAGATCACTTATGAAATACTGTCATGGGCAAAAATGGCTAGAATTGGGGATATTAATTGAATTTATTACTAACAAAATCAGAGCAGGATAATGAAAAAGTAGAATAACACCTTAAAAACCCCTATTCCCCCCTGCCCCTCATTTCCAGCTCTATCTCTTCCCTCCGTGCCTCAGGGAGATGGGGAGTGGGGGCTATGGTCAGTTCAACATGTGTTATTTCTGGTGCTTCTCAGGCAGAGGGGCCCTTCCCCTGCTCCCACATGTGTGGGCCTGATATTTCTGGATCTGAGAGATTTTAGCCTGCTAGCAGCTGCTAACCTTTTTCCCAAAGGAAAATTCCTCAAGAAAGGTTGTTCTCAAAACAGTCTTGGCAAACAACTATCCTTTCTCAAAACAATCTTTCTCCAGGTAGTGTTTTGCCTTTCTAGTTATCAAAAGAAATCATTTTAGCTGTTTTCTAGTTTAACCAATGGGATTAGAGAAGCATCGTTCCTATTCACCAATCATGTTAAGCCTGTATCAGAACACCTTAAAAAAAGTAGTAAGAATTAGACAATAAAGCCTTCTTTCTATGCTCCTTGGCTTCTGAAATATATGGAGTCCTCATCTTTTTCTCATGTCCTACAAAGACACACATGGGTCCCCCCAGGGTCACAGGACCTACTGATGCCTTGGAATGCTGATCTGAAACAGAGACTGGATGGAGCTAGGGAATAAAATAGGTATTTATTGAAAGATCTTCAGAATCCACCCTGGGCACAACAAGGGCCCGGCCAAGGCTGCACCCAGGGTGAACTCAGAATGGTCACAAAAATGGCTGACCAGTCCTGAGAGAGGTGGCATTTTATGAGTTTAAGTTTTGGTCCATTTGCATATTGGGGTTTAATTGTCCAATTACAGCTTCAGGCTGTGAGGTCCCATCCTTCTTGTTCCTCCCTTCAGTCCACGCTTGTTTGTGCTTTTGGGCCTGAAAATTGTCCTTGGTCTCCAGAGGGAAAGGATTTGTTTTGTCTACCTATTCTGCGAAGAGAGCTTACCAGCACTTAATATGAGGCTCAGAACTGCATCCCTAGGTAGCACAGAATCCAAAAATATGAAAACTAAAATTTAAGGCATCATTTCCACCTTTTAGAGGCTTGACAAGGCCTTTTCCTTGGCGAGTTTCTATTTTAAATATTTACTAATAATAAGTACTCAATAGCAAATAAGTAGGAAACCTGCTCCAGCGTGGGCTCCTTTCTCCATGGGTCTGCAGGTCCTTTCCTTGCTGTGCATACACTCCAGGAGCCTGCTCCAGCCTCACCGCCTCCTCTCAGGCACCCACCCACTCTGGCACGGGTCTCCTCCATGGGATGGGGCAGCTCTAGTTCCCCGTGGACCTCCATGGGCTGCAGGGGCACAGCTGCCTCTACCACAGCTCTGGCATCGGGAGCAGCTCCGGCCCTTCATTCCCCACTGACCTCGGTGTCTGCAGAGTTGTTCCTCTTACGTATTCTCACCCCACTCTTCTCTGGACACAATTATTTCTGCGACTTTTTTCCTTCTTGAATCTGTTATTGTAGAGGGGATTGGCCCAGCCTTGGCCAGCTGTCTTGGGGCTGGCTGGGATTGACTCTGCCAGAAGCTTCTCAAAGATGCCACCCCTGTCGCCCCCTATCTAAACCTGGCCATACAAACCCAAAACACAGGGCTATAGAAACCTGGCAGGAAGTGCCTCTATTTAGATACCTACATTTATATGTCTACATGTCAGCTAGGGCAGCAAAGAGCCACAGTCCAACCCGCCTGCAGAGTCTGTCTTAGCTAGCATCATAAAAAATGGAATCAGCCACTGCTGATACGACCTCAGAGGACAGTGGGTACTGTGGAACGTCCCTCTTAAGCCAGTTGTTACCATTGCCTCTGCTCCTGAGAAAAGGCAATGCCTGAGCAGACTTTCAGGTTTTTGTCTGCTGTTTCATCATTTGCTTTGGCCATATCCCTTCCTGCACATATTGTAGTTATTGGGAAGGTAAGTTCAAACTTTCACCATTTCTGAGATGTCTTGAATTAGCAGGACTCTAGTAATTGCATGGACTCTAATAATTGCATATTAAAATTACATTTTGCAGAAAATACCAGGCTTGTGCCTGGAAATTTTTTTGAACCTGTGAAAAAGGCAGCACAAACTGAATTGCTGCATTCAGAGCAAGGTGACCTCTTTACTTGGCATCAGCTCTAAATCAGCTGTTTTTTTAAACTAGCTGATTCTCAAGATCTGTTTCTCTTTTCTCTATCATATTGAAGACAAAATCTCCCTTGTCATCCCTCTCCACTGAGAAAAGTTGTATTTGTTCTGAGTCTGGAGTGGATTAAAATAAAAACTTTCTGAAGTTTTCATGTCACTGTTCAGGTTGTTCCAAACATTAAATGAATTATAAAACAGTTTCCTTATATATTTTTATGTATCATATCTTAAGCCAAAACTGATGGGCTGGAAGAAAGGGAAAAAAAAACCTGAGAAAGAGAGGCAAAAAACTTGTCTGTACTTGGAGACCAAGTTAATAATTTACTTGGAAGCAAAACTTGAGATGAGCTCTTTTGGATGCTTCCAATGCTTCGTAAAATCATTATATTGTACTGTCTGCTGTAATTTTTATTGCATAGTTGTGGCTTGCTCGAATTTCTAATATGTACTCTGCTAAACCTCTTCATCATGCCTATCCTAGTCGAGCTTCCAAAGCAATATAGTAGAGTCTGAGAGCCCATAAGCTTCTCATATATCCCTTAAATCTGCAATATCCAAAAGCTAGTAATTTTCCTTGCTGTGCATACACTGAAAATCTTATTTTTTCATTGTGTTCAAACACAAGTTCTATGCTACATGCAGGGGCTTTTTGTAAAAGGATGAAGAAAATTAGCTAGATTTTCTACTAGTTTAAACTCAGTGCAGCTCATTTGAAACTAGGATGATACTGATTTATCTCAGTTGAGGGTATGGCCTTATATAACATAATATTCTAGAAAATATCTCTGAGCAAAGAAGCAATGAAGTAATATCATTCAGCGTGAAGAAAAAGCAATGAAGAAATATCAGGGGACTTATTTTTAAGCACAATTCTATGTATGCGTCAATATTTAGTAAAAGGTACATGATTCTAGTACATGTACTTTATTTTTATATGCTGTACTAATCTGTAATCCCTAGCCATTACAAATTTTAGATAATTAGTGTCTGAAGTATTTTCAAGATCTTTGGGTGACTGGTGCTGTGTAAGTACACCTAATTGTTTTGTCTTGGATTTTAAAGTGCTTTTTTTCTTCAAGCATTTGGAAATTCCCTTTTATCATTTGCCATGGAAGCCATGCAGCTCATGGCAAGGCTGCATGAACAATGTGATGCAGAAGTGAGAGACTGGATTGGCAGCCACACAAAGAAGCACTCAGCTTCCAAAGATGTAATGAAACAGGTGGCATCTTTTTTAATTTCAAAATAAACTTTCAGAAATCTTCTTTTTCTTGGCCAATGCTCATCCTTTTCCTCCACTTAAGTTTTGAAGCAAATCACAGCTTTATGGACAGACATTTGAAAACAGTTTTCTTTTGCCTTTTCGACTCTGTGTCTTTCTTCAGAAAGTAACTAAACTCACAATGAAGACAGTGGCAAATTTCCAAAGAAAACTAATAGTTATATTTTCATAGTTTAATTTATTTATTAATGTTATATGAATAATATATTTATGCTTATATAATAATGTTAATACTTATTTTGCTATGCTGTATTTGAGGGTGAGATTTGCAAGACAAGGTATGAATTAATGAAGGATATAACATCCAGGTTTATCTGTAAGAATTTTTCTAAGTGCCAGCAAGTAAGGTTGAAATGAAACCCAAGTGGAGTATAGAAAAGATATTCAACCAGTGAATATTTTAACTATATCACAGTTATTCTATGAAAAGGATTTTTTAGTGAGCTTTTAGACATTAAGGATATGAATGGAATGCATGAACATATATTTGTCTTTTTTTTTTTTTAAGAAGATTTAATCTTTGAAATGAAAGACTCTGCCGGCTTCTTTAGACAAATATCCATCAAGAAGAGCTTGGACAGAGCTGATTTGGGGTTGGATCACATGTGTGGATTAGCCTACCTCATAAGGTCTATGCCAGCTGTGTTTTCTGTGTTTTGTATTTCTTGGGCTAGTGAAGACCGGTGAAACTTCTCAAATTTCTATACTGAATTAAGTGATGGTAGGACTGAGAGTAAATAATTGCCTCAAATTCTGGATTTCTAGTTCCTACATTCCTGCAATTTAAAGACTACTTTTGGGTAATCAGAAGTATTAAATTTCTGGACTTTGCCTTTTCACAGAATTATAATGGAATGAAAACCATGATTCCAAGTTCTGAATAAACACTGTAGTAGCATTGAGTTGTTCTGCATCTCATTAGCAGACAGAAAATTGCACCTGTAAATGTAAAAATTCACTGATGTATCTGACTTCTGCTGGGGTCATAAACCACTGGTAAATGCTAAGCAATTTACTGAGCTATTGCATTACTTTTTCAGAATATGTGGTCTACAGCTAAAGAGGAAAGTGTCAGCATTCACATTTGAGCAACTTCTAACTACATATTAAATACCTCACTGTTTTTTACTTTTTTTTCTCCCACACAACTACCCCTTTGAAAGCATAAGCGTCACTTAATGTCTGTGTTTTACTAATAATGGGTTTTGTGAAAACCAAAAATTGTCAAAGTAAAGAGTATGACCTCCTCAATTCTCTCTTTAGTCCTGTGTTGCAGCACTGTACCTCATTTGTTACCTTACTGCACTTCACTGCAAAAGCTAATTACAGTAAAATTAAACTCTATAGAGTGTGTCCTGCCACCTTTTAGCTGCTAGACACAAAGAGGCTGATTCCTGTGTATTCACCTCTTGTTTAGAAGATTCATGTTTATCTAATGTGAAGTCAATATTATTGTCCTGAAAAGAGTTAGAGTATTGCTAACAATCCATCAGGGAGTGCTTCTTTATGGCACTGACGCTATGCTCTAGTGGCTCAGAAACCATTTAACAGTGCTAAGATTCTGATCTACCTTGGTGCATTAACATTCAAACCATCATTTATCTCTTCTTAAATGCTTAACAATAAAATAGTTCATCGTGTTTAACAGTCAGGTATTTTGTAAGGCGAAGGAAGGAGGGAATGAAATACCAATGAAAGCAATGGAAAAATACAGGGAAACATGAACCAAACTCTCTAGGTCTCCCTCCATGCAATACACACCTCTATATAATGTATAACATAGGAATCAGGAGGTCTGGGTGGGTCTGTATCACTTAAAGTATATAAATTTATCCATGGATGAACTGGAAGCACTACATTACCTTTATATTGGAGGGAGAGAATTAGGCCTCCAGAACATGACTTATTTTAGGATGAGATGAAAGCTACTTTAATTGCTATTTTATCTCCATTGTCCCTAGGAGGAACATAGGCTGACTAGCTATGATTCCAGAATTGAAATTTTGAGGTATCTAAGTTAGGGCAGGTGAATTGAAGTGTGGATGCCTATTGCTTGCTCTGGTTTTGTGAGTGTGGAAAAATCACTGAATTTTCCTTCTGTAATGTATACTCTGGTTTATTATTATAACATCATCGTGTTATTCTGTCAATGACATTGATAGTCTCCTCTCTAAACCATTTATGATATCCCATATGTATGTAGTTATGTATATATTTGCAAAAAGAAAAAATAGGGAGGGAAACAGTAACATATTGTGTACTGGAAGAAAAAATTTATATTAATACTGATATGATTGTATGTAGAAGAAGAACTACAGAAATGTTTTCTGTGTTTTGTTGCACATAATAGAGCAAAGTGGGGCTGAAAGTTTAAGATCTGTTTCAAAGGATGAGTCTATGCTGCAGAATTTCACAGAATGCAGGAGGTGTCTGTGCTGGGCCCAGGAGCTGCTTTGTCCCACAGCACAGCACAGCTCAGGGTCATTACAGCCTGATGGAGTGGCCATGTCCTGACCCACCCTTTCCACAGCTTCTGCCGCCTGCTGTGATCACCAGACCTTTGAAGAAACATTTGAAACACAGAGATATTCCTCTAGTGCTGCCCAGCACAATTCTGCCTCTTTATACAAGTTCAGTTTTCCCACAACCACAGGTGTTGTTCATTTGTGAGGGCAGCCTGTATTAAAAACTTATTGCAAGTAAAAAATGCAGATGCTTTAAAATTAACTCTATGCAAATTTCTTATTAGTTCTGTCTTTATGATACCATTTTGTTACTATTTTTTGGGGGGGAGGGGGAGGGGGAACAAGAGTGGGGATACTGGTTGGTTGGTTTTTAAACAATTTTTTTCCTTGCTGTCCCTGTTGCAGTACAAG